>CAMQGK010000638.1:6340000-6587500 GCA_947000775.1 Pterois miles
TTCACTTAGTGACTAAAATTGTACTTGCTGATGTTTTCAATAACATTTGTGACTATTTTAATAAAAGCATGTGTGTGACAGTCGTCTTGTTGTAATGTGATATATAGGTCATTTGTTCACAGGTCTGGCTTATAAATGAAATATTGGAAATAAAAAGGAAATATTGATGTTAATTAGACTTCCTGAATAAATAAAGGTAATTAAACTGTCTATGACTAATATTGGAGATAAAACTGGTTTGTGTTTGTTTTAACACTAAACATCTTAATGAACATGATAGGTTGATGACATTTTATCAGTTACTTGATAAAACAAATCTAAGAAGGTTCAATGCATGTCTTCAAGCTGCAGTTGGTAACTTTGAGCAAACATTATAAAAAGATTATTTTTATAAAATTGACACTATAACCTGACAGTAGTGTATGAAACACAGTCTGTGAAGAAAATCATGCTCCTCTGCCTCCTCCTATTGCTGTTAATGGCATTTGTGAAATTTCACTGCATCTGAAGGAAAACAACCAATCAGAGCTGAGCTGTCTGTACAGCAGCTGTCAATTACCTCGTGAAACTCCCAAACTCCAATCAAAGGGTGAAATTAGGCAGCGCTGACCAAATATGAATCAATATTCTGTTACTGTAATGCCCATTTCTCACCTCAGATGTTTTCAGAAACATATTTCTTTGTAGCTGTGAAATGAGAAAGTTTGCTCTGGTCGGTGGGCGGCGCTTGGTGTTGCCTCGACTGTTTTCAACATGGTGACCGGGTCAGACTTCCTTTTCTCTCAACTTTCATATTTGATCAGCGCTGCCTAGTTCAACAGTTTGATTGTGACTGCTCGGCTCTGATTGGTTGTTTTTGTTCAGGCGTGACAGAAACTTACTAATGCCACTAGGAGCACAGGAGGACACAGAGGAAGAGGATTTTTTTTCAGGTGTCTCATGCGCTACTGTCAGGATATAGTGACTGTTCAGCTCAGCTCAAAGTTACCAACTTTAAATGTACTTTGTAGAGTTCATTGTTAACACTGCATAAAATGTTGTGATATAATAATAAAAAAATATAAAATGTCCATCACTGCATTTTCTTTTCCACTATTTCAGGACAGCAATGATGTGTCACCATAAGCAGATGTCCAACGTTGCTGTCTCGATGTTTAAAAAACGCATTTGCCAACTGCAATGATAAAATGTTATATTTCTGCAACACTTCTAAAGGACGGATATTTGTGGGTAGCATGTGAAATGATGTGATTACAAGGTGGACTGGAATAGACGGAGAAAAGCAGCCTGATTAACATTCAGCAAAGTGAGACAGCTAAAATTATGACAGCTGCAGCTGAATCACAGTTCACCCGAACTGGGAAGCTAAACTGGTGGGGAGAGAAGGAAGCATGGACAAACATGGATGAGACGAACGATAAATCCAAACTGTAAAGGTGTGCAAAGGAGCTTAGCAAAGAAACTCAGAGGCTGTTTTGTCTTTTCGACAATCATTCACTCCTGTTTTGACCTTGTCATAAAGATTCCCAGAATTCCTCTTGTCGTCCTCGTCGCTACTGTCCTCAGCAGGGGGTTTCTCCCTCTTCGTGTCATCTCCCATGTAATGCTCAAAGACGCTGGAGAAAGCCACCGCAGACAGCATGCATACCACCGGAGTCAGTGTCAGCATCAGGCGCACCATCACGCCGGCGAAATAGACTGCGCTGATGGCATACAGGGCCACTGGAATAAAAATAGAAAAAGAAGGTGGTGGGTGGGAGGGGTGGGGGTTGTGGGGAGAGAGGGAGAACAAAGTAGACAAAGGTCAGACAAGGACAATGACGGTGTGAATGTAAAGGACAGAGGAAATGGGGAGATGTGTGTGAGAACGAGATAAAGACATGAAAAAGAGAAATTGAGTTGTAACGCGGTATAATCAGTCTGTGTTGGCTCTGCAGAGCTCAAACGCTAAATGAGAGAGCGCTGGCTGCTTTCCGTCCTTGAAAAGTGCCGACCCGGCTCAACAGGTGCATGGCTAATCAATAGCTGTAATTGGCTGATTAAGTCTGAGGGAGAAACGGGCAGCTGAAGGACTGTTTCTAGCGCTCAAAGATTACCTGCCCTTGATCTCAGCTGTCTTAAACTAAATATAAAACTTTCGTTTGAACTGTTGTTTCAAGTCCTCCTCAGTGTTTTTCTTTCAAGCAGATGAAAAGCTGCGAGCACATCACAACGGAAACAAAGGGGATACTGTACTGATGAGGAGGAATCCTAAACCAGGAGGCATTAATTCAGATCCAAAGATAAGAGTCCTGATCACTACTGTCTGTTTTAAGCTTTATTTGATATACAATCTAGCTATAAGGTGAGGAATCTCTGTCTGTCTATATGTCCTTCAAATATCTCTAAAACTGTTCATCCAACCTTCTTCACACCTGGCAGGTGTACTGCTGGAGACCTAAGGGAGCACTTTTTTGAATTTGGTGCAATTTGGACACGCGACACATTCAGCATTAATAAACTTTGAATAAACAAGTGAATAGCGCTCTGTGCAGCAGCAGAGGCCGGACGCTACATCCACACTAATACGTTTTTGTTGTGAACCGACTAGCTTTTGCTACGTTTATACCTACAGTCCACATTGGTCAGGTGTTTTTGAGCCCCTAAAACAGAGATGCTTGAAAATGCTGCTGACCCTGTTTTAGTTTTAAAACTATGGAGTTATGTTTTAGACTGGATGGGCAGAAATGAAGACCTTTGAAAACAACAACACAGACACCCACGTTGGCTTTTTGATGGGGTATATCAGTCATGACGTGTCTTTCCCACATCATGCAAACCTTTTCCAGAAGAAAACAAACAACATCAGCCTCAACCACCAGTGGTTAATCTAAACATTAGTTTAACATTATTAGCATTATTATTAATTTTAACGAGTTCCAATCATTTCTGACCGTGTTTTCAATGCTAGCAGCTGCTGTGCTGTTAAATTATGGATTTTATAATGCTACTACTGCCTACATGCACAGAAGGCAAGCTATTATTCAAGCACTTTGCATCAGTTCCCGTGACCAGCGCTGCTTCCTGTTTACACTGGCACGTGCATGCACAGTGTACATGAGCGCAATATGTATTTTCATGCGTGGTAGTATGGAGATTAACTCTGAAATGGCTCTAAAACACTAATCTGGACGGAGATGGTTTTAGTTTTAAAACAGCATTTTAAAACTATTAGTGTGGATGCAGCCTGAGACAAACAGGCCACCCACAGTAGGCAGACCAGGACCCCATTGATTGCAGTTCACTTTTGCTGCTGGATATAGCCTACTAATGCTTCATGGATGCTGGATAATGTTACAACTGAACTTTTATTCACCCTGGGGGTAAAAAGGAAGGGGAGGTAGCCTATAGGGGAAAATTCCCCTTCCCATTTAAAATAAAATTTGGGGGTTTTTTTTCAAAAAAAAAGAAAACCCCGGGGGAAAACACCACAAAAAAAAAAAAATG
Source organism: Pterois miles (assembly GCA_947000775.1). Classification (NCBI taxonomy): domain Eukaryota; kingdom Metazoa; phylum Chordata; class Actinopteri; order Perciformes; family Scorpaenidae; genus Pterois; species Pterois miles. The sequence continues at coordinate 6,343,487 of CAMQGK010000638.1, forward strand.
CGCTCTTTTATAAAAAAATGGGGGTAATAAAAAAAAAAGAAGAAAAAATCTTTTTAAAAAAAACCCCCCTGTGTATTTCACCGATATTGCAGCCAGTACTACTTGCATGGTGCGTTTTTCCCTGTGTTTCCCCGCTATATGACTAATACTAATACCAAAGCAAGTGGCTATAACATTAGTTCTGCTAAGTGTATTTCATCAATATTGCAGCCAGTAGCCTACTACTTGCACAACTCAAGTGCATTTTTCCCCTGTGAGTAAATTTCCCAGTTGTGAGACTTGATACTAAATTACAACACTAACAACGTTACCGCCAGCAAAGTACCTCGACTAATTAAATCCAAGCTCTACTTTATAACCGCTGTAGTTATGTCAAAGCAAGTGACTAATACTCCTATTTGGAAATTACCTCCGCAAGGTGTATTTCACTTATGTTTCTGACTGTGAGTAACAGTGACCTGGGTGTGTTTAATGACAGTAACAATTTGTGATTAAAGGACTACACCAGTTAAACTAACCACTAAGAAAGTGGAGAAGTGGCAGCAGTTGGATGTAATAGTCACATTAATTTTCTCCATAAATAATATCAGGTGGCGGACAGACTTTCAAGGCTTGGATGGACATGAAACTCTCCAGGTTCAATGGGTATCTGACTCTTTGACGGCTGCTTCTTGCATGTCCTGACTCAGCCACAGTGGAATAAAAAAAAAAAAATATTATTATGAAAGCATATTTTTGAAAGCTGTGGTTATAATAAAATGTTCCTACCAAACACTCGTTCGTCATTGATGTTCTTGATACAGAACCAGAGGCCTGCTGGGAAGGTACAGACCAAGATGTGGAGGTCGAAGAAGAAGGAGACCCACGTCGTCGGCTGGTGCTCCGACACCGACGCTATGATGGGGATGTGGATCTTTGCGTAGCTGGGATAGAAGGAGGGAGGGGAAGAGACAGACTGGATGTTATTCATGTTGGGTTGAGCGCACTGGGAGTGTTGAGACAAATTATACAATAGATCCTCCTGATTAACTCCAGAATTATGAGGAAAAAAGCTAATTTACTTCCTCGGCTTGTTTATAGTAAAATATGAACAAATTTAGCACTCAAAATGACTAATGTTCTTCTTTTTGCTGAGTTTTTCTGATCTGTGGTCCCTCTTTATTCATTAAGGGCTTTTACACAGCAGTTTCTATACAATTTTGAATATTTCACAAAGTGTTTTGTGATTACAGCTGGGTAAGAGAAAACACACAGCACATTAAGGAATTAGTATCAGCCTCCAGAGGAAAGAGGGGAAAAAAAATATCCCATACTGCCTCAGTCAGCAAACAGGAGGGGCAGAATTGATTGGGTGTGCTGAAATATCAAACACGTTGCAGTGCATTTGGAGAACACACGGTGCCTGATGCTGTTTGGAGGTAAGACAATAGTTCAATACGGAGCCTGTGCTGTACGGTTTTCCCCTCTGGGATGGTGCAAGGGGGGTTTATAGCCGTCTTAGAAAACACACACTCGATTGAACAAGTGTTCCATCGACGGTGAGAGTGTGAAGGTCAGCAGAGCTTACCCGGTGTCCCAGAGAGAGTAGAAACGACCACTCCACGGAGCGATGTATCCTGGAGGAAAAAAAAAAGACAATCAATACAGAAATATAATACGTTTGTACTTTCATGCTTTCCGTTTGCGAGCCGTGGACTACAAGGGCAACTGGTAGGCGTGCGAGAGGTTTGTGTAAAGTGAGATAAATGTTGTCAGTCACAGGGAAACATATTAAAACTTTAACATACTTTTATTTGATTGTCCTTTGCTACAACCAAATATAATATTTAAAAAGCAAACTCAAAGGTTACCTGAAGATAAAACAATGTCAATCAAGGCTAAGTTTAGTTTTTAAAGGCACCCTGTTTTTGAGTAGGAACACAATACACTAATGTTTTGGCTGACCCTAACCCTAACGGAATAATGCGTTAACGCCACATACTTTTTAATGCCACTTTATGCATCAACACAACTTATGATTTTTAAATCCTAGCGAGCTCATTTTAAAACTAGAGGGAAGACACTGGTTTCATAAAACCAAGAAACTAGAAAACCTAAGGAATCCATTGGTGCCAATCATTCCTTACTAGCTTGTCATGAAGGAAGCTAATTAATGCTCCACACATATGCTATGTTTTGGTAAGGGGAAAAACTGGTATGGCCATTTTCAAAGAGGTCCATTGACCTCTGACCTCAAGAAATGTGGATGAAATTGAATTCTCTGGGTACCCACCAGTCTCCCCTTTACAGACATGTCCAATTTATGATGATCACATGCAGTTTGGGGCAAGTCCTAGTCAAGTCAGCACACTGACAGCTGTTGTTGCCTGTTGGGCCGCAGTTTGACGTGTTATGATTTAAGCATATTTTTCTATGCTAAATGCAGAACCTGTGAGGGTTTCTGGACAATATTTGTCATTATTGTGTGTTTTCAACTGATTTCCAATAATGATTATATACATACATTTGCATAAAGCAAGCATATTTGTCAACTCCCATGTTGACAGCCTACAAAAATGTGTTCAAGTACCAGAGGTTGCCGACAGTATAGTACACTTTTAATATTCAGTAGTGGTTCGTAGTGGTTAGTGCTGTCGCCTCACAGCAAGAGGGTCGCAGGTTCGATTCCGGCTTGGGACTCTTCTGTGTGGAGTTTGTATGTTCTCCCCGTGTAAGCGTGGGTTTTCTCCGGGTACTCCGGCTTCCTCCCCCAGTCCAAAAACATGCAATTTAGGTTAATTGATGACTCTAAATTGCCCGTAGGTGTGGATGTGAGCGTGAATGGTTGTCTGTCTCTATGTTGTCTGTCTCTATGTGCCCTGCGATGGACTGGCGACCTGTCCACCGGTCCTGCCCACGACCCCCAACGGGATAAGTGGTTGATGATGAATGAATGTGGTAATGTGCGGCCACTTCCATTTAAAGCCACTGGCACATTTCTCTGTCACAATAAATAATCATGACTAAATAAGCAACAATCATGGATAAGCCCAGAAAAAAACTCCATTTTTATTTATTTTTTGACTATTAGGAAAACAATACAGTAATGTTTTGGTGTTGTTTGTTTGTTTGTGTGCACATGCTAGAATCCATAAATGGACGGGTGTATTTCTCACTGCTCTGCCGATCGAAAGTTGGTGTCACTAATGGGCCCAAAACCATGCAGCAATCCACCAACAGAAGTAGTGAAGAAGACTACTCGTGAGCAAAATGGCAGTGAACAAATCCTAATTTGCAACATTTGGTTGGTCCTGTGGTGCTGGCATTGTCAAAACCACACCATGCCGTCCTGATGAAACCAATTATCTGAGATTCTGAGTGTTAAAGGTGTCCTGTGGAGTTTTCTAGTAAACAAACAAAAGTTATGTTTACATTCAGTTTCTCACCAGAACACACTGTGGGAGTTCTAACACAAATGTGTTGAATGCGTTTCCTTCCTCATAAAACATTGGCAAAGCCTTTTATTTATGTGTGTGTGTGTGCGTGCGCGCGTGTGTATGTGTGTTTCAAGGTGCAGTTTTTCATTAAACTGTCATGATATCCTGATAGTAGTGCATGAGACAGATAGTCTGGAAAAAAAAAAAATCATGGTCCTCTGCCTGCCTGTCGTGCTCCTAATGATGACATTTGCAAGAGTCTAGAGCGCCTGAACAAAAATGACGAATCACAGCGGAGCAGGCTCTAACGCAGCTGTCAATCACTGCTCGCCAAACTCCCGAACTCCAATCAAACTGTCAAAGTAGGCAGCGCTGACCAAATGTGCTCAGAAACATCTTGTAGTGTACTGTTTATCTTTAAAATGAGAACGTTTGTGACCTGGCAGCCATGTTGAGAACCCGTCAAGCCCAAACCAAGCGCCGCCCACCAGCCAGAGCAAACTTTCTCCTTTTACAGCTAAACAGTAACTACAAGATGTTCCTGAAAACATTTGAGCGAAATAGACATTACAATAATAGAATATTGATTCATATTTGATCAGCGCTGCCTAGTTTGATCCAAGTTTCCAAGGGAGTTTCATAAGCAGTGATTGACTGCCGTAGAAAATCCTTGGCTGTGATTGGCTGTTTTCCTTTCCTTTCACTGTGAAATCTTAGGAATGCCATTAGGAGCACCGGAGGACAGAGGAGTTTCAGATTATCTCTCATGCACTACTGTCAGGATATAGTGACCGTTTCATAAAAATACGTTTTTATTGTATTTGTTCCAACTTACCAACTTCAGCCTTAAACAGAAAATCTTAATCCTTTAAAGGCAGAAGTTGGCTGAGAAAAAAAAAAAAGGATTTTTAGGGCCTTCAATATCATTCATATGTAGCCCAGCAACTAAACTATATAAGGCAGAATTTTCTGCAAACTGTGGTTGAAAACCACGAAAAACCAACGATAGAACATATCAGTACTGAAAATGTATTCTATTGATGGTACTTAATTACGGGAATTGACTTGTTTATAAATGTAACTGAAACCATTTAAACTGCAAATTAGACCGCACGGGGCATTTTATGTGTGCATACAAAATGTCTTATTTTGGTTCAGCTTTGATGTGGAATACATTTCAGCTGTGAACTGTTGCCTGGGGGCTCTCGCAACCGCTCACACACTCATGTGTGCACAGACCACAGAAACAAGTGCCTTAGCCCCACAATTCAACTTCTGTGACATGTTTGCACCAACATGTAGCTGCAGCCTGTCCTTTGATGCTCTTTAAAAGAGACTGTGGTTAATGCGTTTAACAATAATGATGAAATAATCGGCACTGCCATCATTAAAAAAAAAAGAGCACTTCTTAAAAAAGCTGTCACACACAGCTGAATCGAAGCAGGCAAGAAAAATAAATGAAAAGGCAGTAAAAACAGATATTATTGAGAGGTGATTTAAAGGATGGACACTGATTTAACTGATCAATACTTGGCTGCGTGCTCAAGAGGAAACCCATCCGGCTGCTCTGTTGCAGAGATTCTTATGAGATGAAAAAATCTGACAGACTAGAGAAGGACATGCGCCGTTTCACTGGGAAACTGGCATATCACCAAACAGTCCCTGACTCCCACTGCTCTGTTCAGATGGCTGACACATCACAACGTTCACCAGACGTCCAGTTGAAGTCAGGATCCCCACTAGACCTCTGCATCCACACGAGCGGCCAAATCACTTCTAAAGCAAGCAGGCAACCAATCTAAAGGACACCAAAATTACTGTAGATGTAATGTGCCACCATGTCTTTGCGCCGGGCAAAAAGCCTGGCTGCCATGTTTACATAATCTGGAGTGACAGAATATCAGATTGCTGATTAAATAATTTGCTGCCTTAAAGCCGAAATAGGCAAGATTGGAGCAAATATGATTACGAAAGTGAAGTTTCTAATATCCTGACAGTAGTGCATGAGACAGGTAATTTGAAAAAAAAAAAAAAAAAAAAAAACATGTTCCTCTGTGTCCTCTGGTGCTCCTAATGGCATTTGCAAGATTTCAAAACAACCAATCAGAGCTGAGCTGGGGCCTGTCGTCTCTGAGCAGCTGTCAGTCACGAACTCTGATCAAACTAGGCAGCGCTGATCAAATATCAATTAATATTCTGTTACTGTAATGTTTACTTTGCACAAAAATAAAAAAATGTGTTCAGAAACATCTTATAGTTACTGTTTAGTTGTAAAATGAGAAAGTTTGTGACCTGGCAGCCATGTTGAGATCAGCTGAAGAAATACTAAGCACCGCCCACCAGCCGGAGCAAACTTTCTCATTTTACAGCTAAACAGTAACTACAAGATGTTTCTGAAAACGTTTTATGGGAGAAATAGTCATTACATTAACAGAGTATTGATTCGTATTTGATCAGTGCTGCCTAGTTTGACCGTTTGACCAGAATTTGCGAATTAGTGACAGCTGTATCCGTTGAATGAACAGCCAATAGGAACGCTCTCTCTGAAATGACCTGTGATTGGCCATAGTCTCCTATCACAGGCTAGATTTTTAAAGCCTGATAACAGAGCCATGAGGAGAAGTCTAGTTTTCTCTCAGAACACTTGAATGACAATATTCTGAAAGGTTATTATGGATTTTTTGCCCAATGATGCCAAAGATGTTCTGCCTACTGCAGCTTTAATCAAGGTGAGAAAGCCAATATATGATATTGGGTAAAAAAAAAAAAAAAAAAAAAAAAACAGTCACATGCTTTAAAAAGGCCCATTACACACTGTAGAAAAAGGTGTGCATATAAAGCCATAGGGGATAGGTGAGTTCCCTTCCTCCACAGTAAACTAGCTTTCTAGGGACCAGTCTGAGGTAATGAACCACTATTAGATAAGGGAAGCAAAGCCAGTGTAAAAATCAGCTGTGTTATCTTAAATCTGAACATTTCAGCAAAGGAACAAATAAAATCAATAAATAGCAAAGATGTGACATTTGAAAGGTCTGAAACCTTGTGGCCACAAATGCTGGCAAAGCTGAAAATAATGGAGGAAAACATTAACAGGGACAAAGTTCAACCGGCCAGCTGTGCACATCAGGGTTCAACCGAGCCAGTCAAAAACAACATATGTATAAGTCCACAAAAAGGCCCTTGGTAGAGCACAGTACTCCACCAACGCTCAACAGTCCTCTAATATCACAAAGCTGCAGCAATCCATATCAGTTTATATGTGTTTATCATTTGCCTTCCGGGTTTAATATTCTGACAAACAAAATGCTGATTAGCAGCCCAGTGGGGAGGCCTGGAGGTCAGACCATCAGGGGATAGTGCTATGAACAGGCTGGAACTTTGGCTAAATAAAGAAAATCTAATATGGCTGAAATCCCAGATCTGGAGCATCATCAAAAAATGGAGTAAACTGATCTTTGCACAAAGGGCTATTTGTCCACCAAACCTCAGCCAAATTCAGGGTAATTTCTTACATATTGTGCTAATAAAGAGACAAACAGATGGGGCTGAAAACATTACCATCGTCTAAAACTATCATGAGAAACGAGTGATCTTGACACTGACTACTCAAGGAAATCAACCTAAGACATACTAGATGTAGCTTTTTGTTGCCAGTAATATCCTTGATCTGCCACATAAACACTGAACTGCTCATTTTCAGCAAATTAACTACTTAACAGCACCTTATACTTTTGGCATTTTTGCTGTATGACTTCAATGTACAACTGCACAACACAGAGGAAGTTTGGATTTACTGTGCTGGCATTCACAAGAATATTCTGGCTGCATTTGGGAGACTTGATGTTGTAGGCTAGTTCCTGGATTGGGCATATACCCAAGGTGGCTTGGCTTACAGGTAAACTATGAGATCTGACAGCCTTTCGTTGTAAACATAGTGCAACATTAATGAATACATGATTGCTTTCTTACTTTTTTCTCTTTTCTTTTTTTCTTCTCAATCCTTGTTGGATTAGTTGTTAGCTGTAGCTGATTAGCTGGATTATTTATGCTCAGTAATATGCATAAAGATTAATGACAAGTGTCCCTATTAACCAAGCCATGATATTGGTTGCAACTGATGATAATTGCTCACGATTACAACTAATGATCTTTTTCATAAATGAATCCATTGATTACTTTTGGCAATTAATTTAGACACAATTTCCCAGAGCCAAAGGTGACATCTTCAATTTGCTTATTTTGTCCAACTAACAGATATTGAAAAAAAAAAATCTAATTGCCATAATTTTGACTAAAATTGATTTTTTTTTTTTAGAGGGAATGATACTTTTAATCATTCTCATTTTATTGATGAAATCATTATGGTGTGATTTTTCCAGGAATCTGTCCCAAACAAAGATACTTTCTTAAGTCTGTAGAATATGATGTGTAGACCAGTGCATCACAATATCTCTTAACATATTGTATTTTAACAGATTACATATTTAACAAATACTGCACCTGCTTGAGATGTGAAAACTGCAGTAGGCCATACTGCAATTTCGATAAAATTTCGATTAATTGTGTAGCCCCACTAACACTCTAAAGACATTCAAATTACAATGACACAAAAAAGCAGCAAATACTTGAAATTGTAAAGCTGAAACCTAAAAATGTTGGGCATTTTTGCTTGACAATTGACTATTATCGAGGGAGTGATATTATCAGCTGTTTCAGGTCTACTTACAAGGACAAAAAAAAACAATAAATGAGATGATTTACAATTTTATGAACTGTGAAACCATGTGAGCAGTAGAGATGTCACGAGAACCAATACATTGGTACCTAGTTGATGCCAAACTTGTTTTTCTACAGTACAGCCCTGTCGTCCTAGGGATGACAGAAACTTTTGCTGATAATTCATCAAAGTGAAAAACAAATCTGTGTTGAAATCTGCAGAAGGAGCATTAGTAATGTTTTTTTTTTTCTTTTCTTTTTGGCAACAATTGAATCGAAGGCAACTGGAAGACGTTTCGCCCCTTATCCAAGTGGCTTCATCAATTCGTAACGCTACAGTCTGACTAGTCCCCACTAGTCTGACAAACAGTGGAGTTAGACCCACAGTTTAGCCTCTGTGAAAGTGTTAGCTCTGGCTGACACTGTAGCATTATGAACTGATGAAGCCACTTGGATAAGGGGCAAAATTGTTGCCAGAATGAATATGACCTGGATGAATGAGAACATTCACAGACTCATTAGCAATGTTAGCTATTAGCAGCTGGTGGGTAGCACAGTCTTTCTTCACTAAATAACGTGGCTAACTGCTAACGTGAACAGAGGTTTCATTGTGATACCTTCAAACTTTATTCAGTAAAAATGAGTATAGGGTGAAGGGAAGTCACGTTATCATGCTGTGTTCAAATGTAATTTTGTAAAATTTTGTTTTTGGCAAGAAATTTGCGGCAGGTCGTCAGGGTTGTGTCTTGAAGGGAACTGGCATACTGAGAAATCTGATCGAAGATCTGCAAAAATTTGCAAAAACTCGCTGCCTGATGACCTTCCCTAACCTTAACTATTAAAGATCCTTGCCTACCCTTAACAATTCCAAATCAATGGCTACAGTTAACCATATCGTGAGACTTTCCCCATTTGGTGGCCCCCTTCTACACACTACCAATCATCAGGGATTAATAATAGATCCAAATATACGTTGAAATAAATGGGATTTATTGTTTGTTTTTCTTATTGTCGTATCGTGACATCCCTAGTGAGCAGACATACAGACCTGTGTATGTGAGATAGATCACGGTGAGGAAGACCACGCCGGCAGCAAGAGAGACTCCGAGGAGGAAGAGTGTCTGGAACTCCTGTCTGGTCAGCCTGTCCTTCAGGTACTGCAGGAAAGCATAGGCTTGGAGAAGTGCAAACACACCTGAGAAAGAAGCCATGGACAGAAACAAAAGAATGAGCAAACACACAAAGGAAACTCAGACTGAGTATTTGACGAGGCCCCGACTAATGTTACCCCGCTTCCTGCAGGGTAGAAAGACGGTTTACGTGGTTCAGAGGCGCCATTGTCAGTTTGGTAGTATTTTCAACAAAGCAGTCCGCGATCACCCCTTTGGCTGTTCATGCAGATGTCAAAGACAAATACTGTGGGACAACATATTTCAAATGCATGAGATAGATTTGCGTGAATAGGCCCCTCTCTTCCCCGTCGTCTTTGTAGCCCCTTCGGTCATATAGTAATTCTATCCTCCATTCCTTTGCTCTGTCACTTTCTAGGCAGCATTTTTTCCAGTGCGTCTCTACGTTTGTGTGGCAAATTCAATATAAAAAATTCAAAAAGAGGCCTGGTTTCCCTCTCTTTCGTCACCTCCCATCCTTTGACAAATCTTGTGTGAAATCGCCTTCCCCCTCCGCAAGCTCCACCGCCGCCCACAACAGGTCTCACCCATTTCCGAGGTTAAGCCTCCGCCTGTCTCCTGGAGAGCCGCCACGGTGCTAACACGCTTGTCAGTCTATGCCACCCTGCCTGCCCGCCTCAGGGGCTGACGTCTCAGCGGTACCGACAGGTCCAAGGCTCTGTCACTCTCTCCCCGTCTCCCACTGTGCTCCCTGAACGCTACCACCAGATGTTCTGAGCAGCTGCTATCCCAGCGACATAAAAAACACACTCAGAGAGAGTGGGGAGCCAAAAAAAAAAAAAAAAACCAGAGAGGCAGAGATGATTTTTGGTTGTGCATTTTTTTTTTTTCAAAACCTCTCATAATGTCGTTTGTGTTGTCGACACACAAGAAACAAGGACACTTCAACGTAAGCCTGCTGCAGTGTTAAGAGAATAAAAAAAAAAGTGCGGCTTGGCCTCCTGAAGCTGCCAACGACAGTCCTCTTCCAATCTTGATGTAAATGAACACAAAAATCCTGCGTGTACATACGCATCCATCCGTGCTGTCAGGCAGCAGATGGGCCCACTCTTGAGTGGCGGAACTGAACAAGCTTTAATAAACTACCCACAAGCCAAAAATGAAAAGTACTTACAGTGCTAAGCCCATATGGGTGTCTTGTGAAGTCGCTTACTTATATCTACTTTGTAAATATATTCTGAGGTCCTGTGTTCTTCTACAGAGCATGACTAAAGCTGTCAGCGCAGGGGGGATTCAATTCCCGCTGTAGCCACAAAAGTGTGTGCATCCAAGGTACAGTAAGGTGCTTTGGATAACAAGCAAGTGGCTTATGTAAAGTCACACCGTTAATACATGAACTGCACCAGTCAGCCTGAACATTTCCTTTGTGTTGCAGCATGAATTTGTTGGCAGGGTCATGGCGGGTTAGAGGAAGCAGATGTAAATTCTCTGAAAGGCTTTATGTAACTGTAAATAGGAGTGCTCCATATAGTGTTAAAAGATCAATCAATTTCACTGTAAGTCAAGTGTAGCATTAAACTTGTATTAACTGATTTTCCTGTCACGGCCTGTCATGATAACTACGTCCTTGACTTTATGATTTATTGTACAGTATATGGAAATGAGTATGATCATTTATATGTTATCAACTTATTGTACAATATATGGACATGATTATGATCATTGATATGTTATCTACTTATCGTTGATATGTATATGACCTTGATAATTTTTACATTATTGACTTATCGTCTGATACATGGACACAACATTGATCGTTTTTACGTTATCAACTTATCGTACAATATATAGGGACATGACCTTGATAGGTTTTATGATATCGACTTATCGTATGATATACTGACATGACCTTGATCATTTTTACATTATCGACTTATTGTCTGATATACGGACATGACCTTGTTAATTTTTTTACGTTATTGACTTTTTTGTTTGCTGGCCTTGATATTTCTCATTGTGTTTAAATGTGTGTTTGCTAGGAATGTTGTTTTATTCAACATGATGCTAGAATAAACAGCAGGGTTTTCCAGATCATTATAGGACTTGGCCATTACACGCACATTGCACATTTTTGTTAACAGAGCCAGAGAGTCAATTTTATTTATCGTTTTGGTTGTGTAGATTTATTTACGTTTTATTTAGTTAGGATGTTTTAATATTTTTCACATTCCAATGTTTGAATATTCTTAAGAATTAATAGTTCATTGCTCTGAAAGGGTGTACTTGCATTACTTTGCTAATACATTATCATTATATCAGTGTAATAATCGGTCTTAAAATGACTGATATCATTTATCTCAACTAGTTCTGGGAGTTATCTTGACAGGCCATTTGGCTATATATAGCTATTTAATCTATTTATGCTCCTAAATGATTGTGTTCACAAACTAGCTGTTTGTTAATGGGTTAACGCTAGGGTAGCATACAGGAGGAAATGAGGCCAATGACAGTGAACCAAAACAATAAAGCTGAGGGCTGTGCTCTACCTGTGTGAGACTCTGACATTTGTTGAGAAAGGTATGATTGAGTCCTAGTTTCATAAATAAGGCAGAAACATTTTCCAAGAAATGCTGACTTCACTGCACTCTGAAAGACATTCATGTTAAAACTTTTCTAGAAGGGAACGTGTTCTTCCAAGAACGCAGCATCAGCTACCCTGGAGGTAAAGAGGGTGGGGCTTACCGGCAGCAGCCATGTGCTCACTGGTCCTGATTGGCTGGAAGCCGACAAAAGGGATCTGCATCGACAATACGAGACCCACAATGTAGAAAGTGCTGTAAGCTGTAAAGAGAAGAGAGACAAATGAGAGGGAGAAACAGGTAGAGAGGGTAGATCAGATAAGAAATAGAACACAAATAAACTACTGCACTACTAAAAACCTTCTATTTTGCTCCACTACTCCACTTTGGGTCCTACGAAGGGAAATCAACCTCAACAGAGCTATTTAAAGTCTATTGATTTTCACTGTCACACCTCAGAGGGAGTAAATACAAAATACCTAATCTAATGTCATTTACTGAGAAAATGGGAGCTGGCTCGGTGCGGTGTGGCAGGGAGGCCTGGAGTGAGACGAAGGTGCTGAGAACAGTGCAACTCCCACCTTTGTAGCTGGGGGGAACCGATTCGCAGACGCACCAGCTTAATTAAGATTTCATACTCTTCCTGAAGAGTGTGCCTCGTTTTTGAAGTAGTTGTGACCGCCCTCAGCTATCTCTTTCTCACACATCTGCTATTGACTCAAGACGGAGAGAGATGAATTGTGAGGGAACATAGACTGCAAGGCATTTTATTAAACTGAGATTTTCTTTTTTTTTTCTTTTTCCCCTTTTTGCAGGTTCCTTCGTAGAGACAGAGACACCTGGCTTTGAAAAGAGGAGCTGCAGGATGTAAAGTAGAGGGGAAGGTGGGGAGTATAGGGCACACCTGAAGAACCTCTATCTTACACCTGCCGCAAAGTGGTGCACAGCGCAATTGCCATTGTTAGTTTCAGACCAACGCCGTTGTCATTTTCACGCCGAGCATCCACGTTGTGCAAGTAGCAAATGTAGTTACGCACATCTGTGCACCCATGGGCATGTTGGTCTTAAAATGAGGTGTGGTCATGCCCATTGTCGGCAAATTGCTATCTATCTTCAGCAGAAAGCAATTGCGCCTTTGACCAACAAAAATTTGGTCTAAAGTCTGGTTCAGTATCCTATTGAAAGGGTGCATTATTCAGACACTAAGAGGCATCTACACAGGCAGACTTACAACACGCATTCACTCTGCTTGTTAAACACTCAGGGATGCGCAGCAGCACTCCTTCTCATTTAAACACAGTGTTGGCGAAAACATAAAATTCAGGCAGTAGGTGACAATTCAAAATATAATAGACTATAATGAAGGAAGGCTCTGTATTGCATTCTGTATTGCTCGTCCTGTAGCTCATTCTCACTGGCGTTACCTTCATGACCAGAGAGATCACTGTGCACACATGCCTCTGTGGCGTCTCCCGTCTAATGATAATAGGGGTGCCGTCTGTATTGGTTAAACAGGTTATCGGTGCATGTGTTCATATGCAGTCAAATGGAGTTGTTGATAGGACATAGGATTGGGAGACAGCAGAGGGTCCACTGTCCAAGTGCTACACACATCTGCTCATACACTTTCACTTTGTGCACAAACAGATCCGTTTCCTCTGCAGAAACCAACTCTCTTCTCCGCCTTTTAAATAGCAATGCACCACTGATGTGCATGCACACCTGGCTTTTAAAGGGAACGGGAGATGACGCTGTAATTGGTTTAATTCTTGTTGAGCCCAAGCACAGCTATGATTCAGTAAGACACTAAATACGACCCCTTAGCCCCAGATTACGCACCATTTAACTGGCGAAAATGGAGTTGGACACGCCTTAAATGCACTTGTGCCATGCACTTTAAAGATTGTTTAAATATGACCCACAATGTCTTTTCTGTAAACATAATACATTTCTGCATGAGGTTTGCTGGATGATGCTCCAGCTGCAGACATCCTTGAGGAACAATGAAGGCGGACTGACATTTTCCACTTCATCCAACAGCCCTGCATCATCAAGTAGAACTCCATTGTTGAACAGTTTGAAGATGGAGCAGAGGTAGGTCAAAGCTCTCTCACTGTGAAGAGGCTATAATTCATTTTCAAAGCTCTCAAAGACTATGCTCTGCAGTTACAGTGACTGCAACATATAATCATGAGTAAAAGACACTTGGCATGGTATCATTTTTCTTGACCACAACAGAAGTGCCTGTCGCGGTCTCACAGCTAAGCTGACAGACGGATACGTGGAGGGTTTGAAGGACTGAGCTTGTGTTCTCCGAGCCAATATATAATGTGCTGGAGCTGCTAGGTGCTCTGCTCTGTGAAACTGGGATGTTCAGCAGAATAACAAGCCTATCCTCTTCACCGGCGCTCTGCCTCTGGTATTTGCAAAATAAATAAATAAATAAATAAAATGGTAAAAAAAAAAAAAAAAAAAAGATTAGGTAGCAGGTGGCTGCATTTACTGTTAAGTGGTGCGTGGATGTCTGCGCTGCCGATGATGGGATGCTTACGGTTGTGAGAGGTGATCACAGGCGCGACTGGGCATTTGAGCTTGTTTCAGGGTCAAATGCTTGGGCAACAGTGTTGGGAGACGCACAGGAAAGGTTTTGTCTGTTCATGGCATACATTTCTATTCTAATGGAAGAAGGTCTGAAAACACTGTCAGTTTCCATTTCAGCGAACGTATGTGGGGGAGTTTTGAATCAAGTCACATACTAAGTTAGTGTGGTTTGTGTGTGTGTGCAGCTTACCGATGTAGACTCTTCTGCTGTAGCGTTGCATCAGCATCAGCACAAACACATGCAGAGGAATCAGGTTGATGATAAAAACATAACCTCCCCATGCTGACACCTAGAACACACATACATACAGACATGTCAGTCAGCCTGCTAGGACATCATCCTCTCTCTAAAATAGTCTCCTCCACTCAGAAACAACTGGCCCCATGTGATCAATTATTCTTCTTTTTGCTTTTCTGGTTCAAATGAGATAACCCTGCCGAATCAACTTTCCTGTTAAAATGCTACAAATCAGCTTCACTGGAAAGATGTCAGGTTTGCCTCAGTGACAGGAGATTAATAGAAACCTGACATCCTGTTGAGATATAAAGTGTTTCCATATTATTGCTGTAAATGACTTCATAAGCTAAAAACAAACATCTAAGAACAGCTGGATTATCGGAAAAATGCATGTCACAAAAGTAAAAACAAAGCTGGAGATACACAGTTACAGAGCAGCGGCAATATGTTGAAGTTGTTAGGACAGCAAACCCAAATTTATTCTTGCTTTTGGGATCTATATGGAAATGCAATTCAAGGTGCAGATTAAAAAGCCTGCCACAGTCTGACATGATCGTATAATATTAGACTACCAGGGAGGGATGTTGTCTTTTGCCGACCTTAATCGCAATTTTTATAGAGCCTCTGGCACAAGCAATTAGGCAGAAGAAAGACCTTAAGAGGGATAAAGGTTGGGAATGAAGAACACATCACTGGGCTCTGGGCTATTTAGAGGACCCTGACACATGCCTTCACATAGACCATTTCAACAAAATTGCATTGCTAGGCAACAGATTGGGTCCATGTTTACTTCCTGTCCCAGTGTCCTGGGACACGTATGGAATGTTTATATATATATATATATATATATATATAAATATATATATATATATATATATATATATATATATATATATATATATATATATATATATATATATATATAAAAAATAATGCAATCGATCTTTGGAGGTTGTAGCTGGTTCAGTTTTAAAGCTGGAATGTGAAGATACTGGTATCAGAAGAAACTAGGAAAGTTAAGGCTTGTCATAAAGGCTTGTCACAGACGGTTAAATAACACTCCAAACTAACACTGAATTTTGGTAAGGAAAAAATGGCATGGCCATTTTCCAAGATTAACTGCAATTAAATATTTGAATCAACTGACAGCTGCTTATCCCGTTAGGGGTCGCGGGGGGCTGGAGCCGATCCCAGCTGGCATTGGGTGAAGGCAGGGTTCATCCTGGACAGGTTGACAGTCCATCGCAGGACACACAGAGACAGACAACCATTCACACCTACAAGCAATTAAGAGTCAACAATTAACCTGCATGTCTTTGAACTGTGGGAGGAAGCCAGAGAAAACCCACATGGGGAGAACATACAAACTAGTGACCCTGCTATATATAAAAACAACTAACTTGAGATGTTTGGCTTCTACACTGGATATGTGGATATGTGACAGCGGGCATTGGTGGTTCAGTGGTAGAATTCTCGCCTGCCACGCGGGAGGCCCGGGTTCGATTCCCGGCCAATGCAAGCATATTTTGGGGGCGGCAGTAGCTCAGTCTGTAAGGACTTGGGTTAGGACGCGGACGTCACGGGTTCAAGACCCCCATGGACCAAGACCAACTGGTTGCTGGAGAGGTGCCAGTTTACCTCTTGGGCACTGCCGAGGTGCCCCTGAGCAAGGCACCAAACCCCCAACTGCTCTGGGCGTTTGTCAGGAGCAGCCCCCTCACTCTGACATCTCTCCATTGACGCATGTATATGTACTGTGTGTGAAAAACAGAGTGTAAAACTGAATTTCCCCACTGTGGGACTAATAAAGGAATATCTTTCTTTCTTTTCTTTCTTTCTTATAAATTGAATTTACACCAATTTTAACAATGAATTACTACCAATCCAAAATAATACAACCAAAAATATAACTTAAATTGTAGTTCTAAAAAAAATGACATACTGTATCTCCTTTTTACAATGACAAGAGGAATTATTTAACTTTATAAAGCCAACTATATCAAAGGATCAGGACATTAGAAAGGATACAGAGAAGTAAGTTGTCCTTCTGGACCTCAGTTCACAATAAGTACTATAAAACTACCGATCAAGATCCCTGTGAAAATATTCAGAGCCTGGGACGAAGTTATTTAAAGATTTATATGGAATGGTCAAAGGCTAAAACTCACATTTGAAACATCACAGTTTGGGAAATATAAAGGAGGTATGATGTTGCCAAACTATATTTCCATGCTACACAGATTAGACCAGTAATTTCTTGGTGTGCTAAGGACTATGCAGCAAAACGGAAAAATATAGAGCGATATGTACAGGATTTAGATTTTACAGAAAATGTCACTCGATTTATGCTAAAACTGTGGTTTAATCCAGTACAAAAATAAAGGTTAGAGAAAGAGCTCAGACTACTTTGTTGGATAGCCTATGACAGACATTTTATCCCGGGCAGTCTTGAGCAGAGATTTAAACAATGGATTCAAAGTGGTATAACAGCGTTATGCTCAGTAATGGAGATGGAAATGTTATGAGTTTCCAGGAGCTGAAACAACCACGACCACTTCAGATAATTGCAATTAAGGGACTTTTATGACAGAGAAATAAAGCACAATGTAAATTTAGATAAAAATGGAATAATTAGTGGAGTTTACTATTCAAAGAAATATAGATATCTACATTATATCAGCACCTAATAGAGACAAGAGGAAACCCAACATTTTATATAAAGCTGAAATGGCAAAAAGAACTAATTAATCTACTATACTAATACTACAGAAGATGAATGGCTGCATATTTAGAGAACAAAACGATCTCATGTACTTGGAGAAAACACTGGAGGAAAGTAATTAAGATTCTTTCTTACACCCAAATTGAAGAGCAAATACTTGTCTATAGCACAACCATGTTGGATAAGATAAGATTTGGGGCAGTAGCTGTAGACCCTTCATATGTATTTTGGCTTTGTCTTGAAATTTTATTGTTTTGGGGAACTGTTCATATGGTTATTATCAAAGTTCTGGGCTATGGTATACCTACGTCATGTATAGTACTGTGCTTAAATAATATGTCAGGAGATACTGTGTTAAGAGAAGACATATCTGCAGAAAGTCTGGCTGGCAGCTTGTAAGAGATGGCTCAAGGCAGATCCACCAACACAAGATGGATGGTTTGAAATAGTGAATGAAATAAATGATATGGAGCACTTAACTCATAGGATAAGAGATCAAGAGGGGAATTGGACTATGTTTATATGTCAACAAATAGATAAAAGAATGAACCACTGAATATCCCACAATGTCACATTTTTTGTGGAGACAGGGCAATCGATATATTTTTAAGACTTTTCCCCCCTTCTATGAGTGTGTGATCTTTCTGTAATTGAAAAGCAGAGTGAGGGTGAAGATACTGGTATCATATGAAATTAGAAAACCTAACAAATCCATTGGTACCAACCATGTCATAGAAGAAGGTTATGCTAAACCAAAGTTACGCTAAACTTTGGTGATGAAAAACTGGCATGGCCATTTTCAAAGGGGTCCCTTGACCTGAAAATGGGTCTCCCCTTTACAAACACTTTGATAATCACATGCAGTTTGGAAAAGTCAAAGTCAAGTCAGCACACTGACACACTGACGGCTGTTGTTGCCTGTTGGGCTGCAGTTTGCCATGTTATGATTTAAGCATTTTTTTATACTAAATGCAGTACCTGTGAGGGTTTCTGGACAATATTTGTAATTGTTTAGTGTTATTAATTGATTTCTATAATACGTATACAAATACATTTCAATAAAGCAGCATATTTGTCCACTCCCATGAACATTAAATACTTGACAAATCTCCCTTTAAGATACATTTTGAACAAATAAAAATTGTGTGATTAATTAATGCGATTCAATATTTTAATCAAGTCACAGCCCTAAAGAAAGTGGAAAGTGTGTAAATACAGTATATATATATATATATATATATATATATATATATATATATATATATATATATATATATATATATATATATATATATATATATATATATATCCTGTATATATGGTAATGTAGCTCCTGACTAATCATTACAGCTCCAATATATAGTATATAAATAAAAGTAAAAACTCAATATGTGCATTACGCGACTATATAAACTCAATTTTAAAACAAGTTGAATTTAAAAAAAAAAAAATCCCTACATATAAGCAACCCTACAAACATCACCTCACACACCTTGAATTAAATCACTCAAGAACGGATATAAAACCATCTTCCTGCCTCTTGGCTATTAGACATAAGCACACAGCTATAAAAACCTGACGTATACAGAATCTATAAAAAACAGGCAATCATACTTTATGTAGTAGACACACTAACAACTTTAAAAGCTCCACTAAAATTATACCTCAGCCGTTTTTGAGGTCCGCTAAATATCACGGCGCTAGATGCGGGGGCTATAAAACGAATCTGCAAAAACACCGACAAGTTTTCTATTGCTTATACTTGACTACAGCAAAGAGCAAATTGTAACAGTGAGAGCACTCGACAAACAGAGAGGAGAGCATAGAGAAAGAGTGTTGAGAGAAAGAAAGCGAGACATAAAAAGAGAAAGGAGAGTGCTAGAAAGTGAAACAGAAAGAGGAAATTAAACACAAAAAGGGATTGCATGTACGCAAATTGTTTGATGATCCTTCATTCACAGTAGCTTGTCAGAAAGAGCCCCATTGCACCCGCTCAGCACTATGAAAAGAACATTCATTACGCTTCTGCAATTACAGGAAAAAACGATCACATCTAATGTCTAATTGATAAAAACATTAATATGCTACATTAAGGCAGAGAGTGAAAGAAAAGTCCTAAATACGTTCCATGCTGAATGGTTAGGTGCAATTATCTTTTGGCAGTAGTTTGCATCTGCTCGCTCAGAAGGTGACAGCCAATTAGTAGCATGTGAACCGTATCTTGAATGAATAACAGGAATGACTTCAATTTAAGACTCATTTTAAGTGTTGACACAGGAGGAAGTGATCTGAGTCTCTGTTGCTGGCTGGCTAGGAACTAACTAAAAATATAACACTTGAAACACAGTTGTGTGCTGTGCTGCTGATTGTGTGGCTGCATCATTTTTCAATTTCTAGTGATTATGCATGATAACAGAAAAAGGGAAACAGGTTGCAATTTACTGCAGGCACAAAGACAAGGTAGACAAGTCACCCCGTCTTTTTATTATGAAGGCCTGTAAATCAATAGGTGTGTTTGTGAAATCATGGCATGTGTTAATTCACAGAAACCATGCCAACCACACGAGTGTTTTTCAGGGTAAACGTAATAAAAAAGCCTCTTTAAAATATTGATCACTGAGTTGAATTCTCTGGCATCACTGAGATGCATTATTGACTCAGAGAGTCAAAGTCAACATTATTTGTAAGGCTCGTTTTCCCCTTTGGGTACTTAACTGGAAGGAAATGGGTAGTAGGTTTAATGCCATGTCAAAGGGATGGAAGATAGTGATCTAATAACTGGTGTAATTTACACACTAAATAAATAGTTAATT
This sequence comes from Pterois miles, assembly GCA_947000775.1. Classification (NCBI taxonomy): domain Eukaryota; kingdom Metazoa; phylum Chordata; class Actinopteri; order Perciformes; family Scorpaenidae; genus Pterois; species Pterois miles. Next base: position 6,363,702 of record CAMQGK010000638.1, read on the forward strand.
ACAGTTGTGCTACAGTGAAATAATTTGTAGAGTTTGCCATGTAGGTTTAAGAAAGAGTTCACTTACCAAATCTAACTATAAAGCAAGAAATCTCTGTCTCTGTCTGTCCTTCTGGTGTTATTTGCATATGTGGAGAACCGGTCATCTGATCTATTTCACACTTGGCGGGTTTATTACTCAGGACTCAAGGGAGTGACGTGTAGCATGTAACGCTATAAAAATGAACTATACCTCTGAAAACTTCTGAACCATAAGTCTCAGAAACAATATTCTTTTCCCCTGGATTTTGTGGGCCTAGACAAATCTACTCTACTCTACTCAAACTCGCACAACTTTTGTGCAATCTTCACCAAATTTGGTAGAGAACATCTCTGGACCAAGCTGAAAAAAAGTTATGTATTTGAAATGTTTGATGTTCCATCAGGTTTTGCTATAGCTGGCCCTGAAAGTTAGCTCAAATGTTGTGGGCGTGGCTTATATTACAAAAAAAGTCATATCTCCTGAACGCTTTGTGCCCTTGTGTCCACATTTGGTGGACATGTGTAGAAATGACATCTGAGTGATCATAACAGTTGTGGTGCCATTTGGCCAATAGGTGGCACTGAAGAAGCATCACTAACTAACTATAAAGGAAATATTCTTTGTCTGTCTGTGTATGTATATATGATTGGCCTTCACAAATCTGGAGAACGGTTCATCCAATCAACTTCACACGGTACCAGCAGCCACACCACGGTTCTCAAGAACTCTGAAAGAAGAACCGGGAGTTAAGGAGTTGACCCGTTCCAGAGGGGCTCTGAACGGGTGCTGCACTAGTTGGTATTAAAACAGGATTTAGTAACACCGAGTCAGAAATGGGCTTCAGCTGGCATATGGTATCCATGTTTGCTTGCTATGTGACTTGGATATAATCATTTCTAAACAAGACCGTCAACCATACTAGCGGCTCTCGAGGAGGATGTACTTAGGCACAGCGGTGCTAAATGCTAATGTCAACATGGTAACACACTCACACTGACAGAGCTGCAATGATTAGTCTATAAACTATTTTGCTAATTGATGATGATAATTTGGAGATTTCCTGCTTTTCTGCTTTTTTTTAAATATAGAAACTCTTTGGGTTTTGGACTGAAACAGACAAAAAGAAACAAGACATTTAAAGACCTCACCTTGGACTTTAGCTTATAAAATTAGAAAAAATAGTGAAAAACGTCCATTGTAGTTTCTCTAACTAATCAATAAATCTAGAAAATCAACATGATGATGTTTAATGGTTATAATGTTTACCATCTTAGTTTAGCAAATTAGCATTCACAAGTATTAACAAGTCAGAGATCGGTAAATACTGTAACTTCGATATAACGTGAATGTCTGTGGTGTACTGTCATTGATGACATGGGTGGTAGGTAGATTGGTAGGTTAGTGAGGAGGAAGTGGTATATTCTGCTATGTAATCCAATGGTTTTGGCTGATAGATGGGTATACTGGATACCGACAGGAAAAGAGATGGGTATACGCCCCTGCTACACCGCTGATGAAGGTGGCATCAGCGATTCGTTTTCAGCAAACTCTACAATGCAACTTGATTGCAGATTTACCTCTCGAGTGTGCCAGCAGAGCGCACAATCAACCAAACGGAGGTAAAAAGAAAAAAGAGAATGGGAAATACCGGCCATCTGGGCACAGAAGACCATGCAAAAATGAATGCCCAAGACAAAAACCAAAGCTGCTAATGTGTGTCTGTGTGTGTGTGCACGAACAAGGTCCATTTGAAATTATGGATCTAACAGCCAGCCCTTTGCCCGAGCCACGGGCTAACAGGTGAGGGCAGGAATCAGAAAATGTTTGGAGCAAAGTCTTTTAGCCGTTATCGCTCTCTGCGTTTCATAGCGGGCTTATCTGATGACCGCGGGGGCACTAAGAAGAGGATATAGTGAACACAGCACGCAACAGGGAGAAGGGTTTTACTCTGTGTGTGTGTGTGTGTGTGTGTGTGTGTGTGTGTGTGTGTGTGTACATTTTTATGTATGCAGTGTTTGCAGCCTGCCTATATGCTCTTGTTGGATGGTCCATTTATGAAAATGAACATGAATGTTGTTCTGTTTAACATTGCTTATTCACTAACTGTACCATCTCTAAGACCAGCAGTGACTCTCTGGTTCATTAAGAAGACATTAAGATGAGTGACTTTAAAAATAAAGACACTTCATGATCGAGGATCAACAGAAAGGTTGCAGTTGCACACAGACCGCTCTGGGAATCTCCATTAGATTCCACTGTTAAATAGTACGTCTGTATGTGTGTATGCCTGCATATGAGTTGGATGGTGATCACTCCAGGGCTACACATCGGGCATGGGCCAGACTACTGCTGATACTGTACTCTTATTACAATGATACTCTAGTTGTGAGCTGCAATTTTATCACTTTCATTAAACAGGACTAAAAGCATATATACACTGGGGACATTCCCAGTAGACCACATAAACACTCACAACAAACTCTCCGGACACAAGTGCAATAACAAACACATACGTGCAATTACATCATCTGCACAAACTATAGTAACTGGACAATTATTTATTGATATGCTGGACATATTGTGGCTTTACTTTCTATTATGTATATATTATTTTATTTTATTTGTATTAATACTGTTTTAAAATCTATACTTCTTGTTTATTGCACTATCCACTTTGCTGCTGTAACGTGTGAATTTCTCCATTGTGGGACCAATAAAGGAATATCTTATCTTATCTTACATTACTAATAAACAACATGAAAATGCAAACTCCTCGCCTGCAAATATTTTACATTGAAACTATTACAGACACATACCACGGATACATACCAATAGTGATTCAAATTACACACTTACATGTACGTTATAGTGTACATACTGAATATGCTTGTTCTGCACAACCTGCTTGGTTGATGCGTTTATTCCCATAAGCATGGCAACGTGCTCACAGTGTTAATGCTGACATGATATACTGTCCATGATGATATTCAGCAGGTATAGTATTTATCATGGTAACTGTCTTTAGCAATGTTAGCAAGCTAAACAAAACACAAAATAAAGCGGAGGCTGACTTTGGTCATTAAAATTAATCTTTGACCTGATGATGGCGCTAAATGGAAGCTCAAGGGATCGCCAAACTTCCAGTTCACTTTGAGGGGAATATAAATGTCTGCGGCAACTTTTATGGAAATACAGAGCAAATTGAGAACCGATACTTCGGTAGTAATTCTGAAAACATGACAGTACTGCAGGTATCGGCAGCGCTTGAGACTAATGGCAGCTCATTGTCCCTTGGACAACAAAAAATATATTTGGGACCCAGAGAAACGCATGCTGTTTTTCTATGACAAAGCTACTTTACGAACAACAAACCTGCGTTGAAATTGGCAGGATGAGAGCGAGTTAACGTCTGTGCTGTTTACCGGCTGCTAACAGCAGATTAGCTCTCATCCTGCCAATTTCAACACGGAAGGCGCCATTTATTTATATTATGATGTGTTCAGAGTCTATTCCGTAAAAATGAGTATCGGGCAAAGGTAATTTCTACCATTATCATGATGTGATCAAATGTAATCTTGTAAAATGTAGTTTTGAAATATGTGAAATATGATGTGTTTTACAACAGAATGCAAACGGTAATAAAGGAGCGGATGTTGAAGTACATGGGATTTATTGTTTTACTTAGTTTTATCATGGTATCGAATTGGTAGAGAGAAGCTTTGACAACTAAATTTCTGGTATTGTGACATGAAGCCTACCAGAGGCTTCATACTCCAGGGACAGTTAATATATGTACAGAATTTCAAAGTAATCTGTCCAATGGTACTAGAGATGTTTCAGTCTGGATCAAAGTGGCAGGCCGACCAACCAACCACTGACTATCCCTTCAGCCATGCATCTAGCGTGGCTAAAAAGTTAATGTGACATCTTTTTAACTATCACCTGAGGCGCTTTGCATTCAGGGCATTTAATCAATACTTGATTAAGCACAGGAGATAGTCTGATTTTACAGGTTGTTCTGCTAGAGGGGACTGTGGAGGCTTTAGAGAGAAAAGTAAGCTTTGGGAATGAGCAGAGCATTGCATCTCCTTTTGCTCTGCCCTGTGTTTTTCCTCTCGCTCCACCCTCACCCACACTCCCCTCACCCCTGGAGGGATGAAAGGAGGATGTGGCGCAGCTACCAGAATGGTTCCCGTGGCTCCTGTCCATCAGTAGGGTCCTGCTGCTCTGATCCTCTTCTTAATCTCATCCTTCTCCATCCTCTCCCCTTTGATTATGCCAATATCTAGGCGAGGAATCTGTGCCTCTCTGTCTCCATATCTGCTTTACGAGTGTCACATTCAATTAAGCCCCACAGGAAAAGGTAGCCTTTGCTATATCCTGATTAAAGTGAGAGCGTAAGGTGATAAAAAAAAAAAAAAAAAATGTAGGGGTAGGTCAATGAGTGGATGCAGGACCAAACTGAGACAGTGGGGGCAGTCGGGAGGTTGGTAGGGCTGATGGAGACATACAAGCCTAGTTTGCTGCTCACTGCTAGAGGACTTATCTGCAACAGTGGGTGGGCTGCGGATACAGCACAGAGGAACATCACATCACTGAGAAGAGGGGAGAGGGGGTGTCAAGGACAGAAAGTGGTAATAAGGAGAACGAAGCATGGAGACTCAATGTTCCCATTTCTTCTGATGCGGAAATTACACATCACAACATATTCACTCTCCTGTCTTATCATTCAGTGTTTCCTCTCCATCTCTCTGTCCACTCTATCCTGTCCCATCCCTTATCTTCCCACACCTCTCGCTATGCTTTTGTCTCTCCATTCTCTGCTTTGTCTCCTATTCTATTCATCTTTCCATCACTCCTCTATCTATCCAATCCTCTCTACGCCCCCATCGGACCGTGTGGCCTGGTGTGATCGATGAAGCTGGATTTTGGTAATCTGTTTCATTTGATATCTGTCTCACTGCTGGCCAAAGAGATTTAGCCTGGAATGAGCAAGAAGCTGGAGATTTTCATAGGCGCGCACACACACATGCGCACGCACATACAGGCACACACACAAACACACACGCAAACAATCTGTCGCTGAGGCAGTGAGCCCGGATCGTCTTTTTATCTCATCTCTCTCATCAATCCCCTGATGGGCTTGTGCCTGAATTCATAAATAATGCAGACAAAACTGGCTGAACTGCTCCTCCTCTTTTTCCATGCTTTGCCATGTCTATGCTGGACCAATGGAGGACAATTACCCCGGTAACACTACCATCTAAGGTGCACGGTTTATTAGCAAGAACCAGATCTGAATTTGAAACTAGTTCCAAATGCATATTAAGTGGGATTAGTTGAGAAACATGCTTTTCAACTTTGAAAGGCAAAGTTTTTAAAAAAAACTGGCAGACCAGAGACAGAGTTACTTTACAAAAGACAGCTGTAAAGCATTTCGTAGTTGCGAAGAAGACCGACTAACATGACAAAGCGTCTCCTGCAGCAGTGTGTGAGAATGCAGCGGTTTGATGTCCACTCTTGTCATCATAGTGCTGCAGAATCAGTTAGTTTCAGCGTTCAGACACAAGTAAAAACCGGCATAAAACACTGAACGTTCTTTGTGCGTACCAAACAGAAACAGAACATATACTGAATATTTTTTATTCATTTCACACTTTACAAGAATGAAACTAAATGCCTTGTTGCTTACGATGAATGACTGAGATGTTTACTTTGAATATACAGGCCAATTCTTTTATTTTTGCTGTACACTGAAAACATTTGGGTTTCACATCAAAAGATGAATATGAGACAAGGGATCAGTATTTCAGCTTCTATTTCCAGGTATTTACATCTACATCAATTACACAGCTAAGAAGATAGCATTGTTTGTAATAAAACACCAAACTTTTAGGTGAGCTAAAGTATAGGAGCAGATAGACTTAAATACACGGCTCAAAAAAATGAAGGGAACATCCCAGTATAACACCAAGCCAGTTAAACTTCAGGGATATCAATCTGTCCATTCAGGATGCACAAGTGATTGTGAATCATTTTCACTTGCATTGCTGCAAATGAAAGTGGTGCAATGGAGAGGCAACAGCAAGACAACCCCCCAAAAAAGGGAATGGTTTTACATGTGGCGGCCACAGACAGTTGGTCTCTCCTGATCCTTCCTGACTGATTCTTCTCTAGTTTTGTGTTCTGCTTGTGTCCTCGTCACTACTTGTAACACGAGGCGGAACCTGCTGCCCAATCAGGTTGCACAGGTAGTCCAGCTCCTCCAGAACGGCATATCCATACATTGCAGTCGCAGCAAGGTTAGCTGTGTCTCCCAGTGTAGTCTCAAGAACATGGAGGAGAAACCAGGAGACCGGCTGTTACACGAGGAGGGCTAGACAGGGCCGTAGAAGGACATCAACCCAGCAGCAGGACCAGTATCTGCTCCTTTATGCGAGGAGGAACAGGAGGAGCACTGCCAGAGCCCTACAAGATGATCTCCAGTAGGTTACTGCTGTGCATGTTTCTGACCAAACTGTGCTCACAGCTCAGCACCGTGCAGCTTGACTGGCGTTGAACGAGAACACCAGAACTGGCAGGTCCGCCATTGTCAGCCCCGTTCTCTTCACAGATGAGAGCAGATTCATACTGAGCACATGTGACAGGTGTGAAAGAGTCTGGAGACGCTATGGTGAACATTATGCTGCCGGTAACATCATCCAGCATGACCAGTTTGGTGGTGGGTCAGTGATGGTCTGGGGAGGCATATCCTCGGAGGGCCAGTCTGAAACCTTCCACTTCTTTCCCTGATGAACTCCTTGGTTGTTCTGACAGTGTGTTTTGGGTCGTTGTCTTGCTGCATGATGAAGGATCTCCTGATAAGTCTGGCTGCATCTCCCTTTAAACTGGCAGACAAAATGTTTCTGTAGATTTCTGAGTTCATTTTGCTGCTGCCATCATGTGTTACATCATCAGTGAAGATCAGTGATCCGTCCCAGAAGAAGCCATGCCGTCTAAGCCGTGACATGACCTCCACCATGTTTCACAGATGAACTGGTGTGTTTGGGTTCATGAGCAGATCCTTTCTTTCTCCACACATCAGCCTTTCCATCACTTGGGTAAAGGTTTATCTTTGTCTCATCAGTCCAGAAAACTTTGTCCCAGAACTTTTGAGCCTCGTCTCTGTACTTTTTTGCTAACTCCAATCTGTCCTTCCTCTTCTTATTGCTAATGAGTGGTTATCATCTTCTGGTGTAGCCTCTGTCCTTTTGTTCCTGAAGTCTTCTGTGAACGGGGGATTGAGATACCTTCAGTCCTGCCCTCTGGAGGTTGTTACTGATGTCACTGACGGTTGTTTTAGGGTTTTTCTTTACAGCTCTCACAATGTTTCTGTCATCAACTGCTGTCGTTTTCCTCGGTCTACGGGTTCAATGTCTGTTGCTCAGTACACCAGTGGTTTCTTTCTTCTTCAGGACCTTCCAGATGGTTGTACTGGCTATAACCAATGTTTGTACAATGGCTCTGATTGATCTTCCATCTTCTCTCAGATTTTCGCCCATGTCAGTTACACCTTTTTAACTATAAATGCAGTCTGCACAAGCAAAACCTAAAGCTGAAACTGAGACTAGACATTCAGCATAATTTATTCCCACCTGGGCAACAAAAAACCTGCTGTCTTCTAAGTTGTGCAGATCTAGATGTAAAGAAAGAAAGAAAGAAATAGAAGCTGAGACTCTGATCTCTTGTCTCAAATTCATTTTTTGACGTCAAACTCAAATGTTTTCAGTGTACAACAATGTTCTAATTAGGAATTAGCCTCATTGTTCCAATAGTTTGGAAAAGGACGAGGAGACTACCTTGGTATCTTCTTTTACTCAATTAATGGGACAAGAAATGGAAAAAGGTTGTAGAACCGAAATTGTTAAAAACTTAAAATATATTGCGCTGAAATACAGTGAGTCAGTGAATCAATCCCACTGTCTCAAAAGGGTAGCTGGTTGCACAGCAGTGAAAAAGCAATACAAGCAAAAAACTAAAGAAAGCACATAAAGACATCATAAATTTATGTCAAATAAAAAATAGAAATGTGTAAAAAGCAGAGTACACAAGTAAAAAGAATTTTAAAATAGGTTCATTTATGAATAGAAATATACAAATGGGAATAAAAACTCATTGTGATCTTGACTTACAGTTTTCATTGAGATAAAAAAAAAAGGGATGAGGCAGTGCGAGTAGTGTGCATGTGAAAGTATGAGATGGTAGTGACGGGAGAGTTTTAAATAATTTTGGTGAAGATGCATATGTTTGGGAAGCACTGAGCATACACCTAGATACATGACACTTGAATAATACCCGTAGACTGTATATAAGAAGAGGAAGTAGTTACTGTGACGTCATCCGTTGGTTTGTAGACTACCGTTTTGAAGCCTCAACCATCGTCATGGTTTTGCAACCAGAAGTGACACCAAAGGGTGGAGCCAAGTATAACCAAACGCTGAATTTTCAGGCATCTTAAAAGGTTATAATTAACTTTCTAAGTAACAACACAGAAAACACACTGAACAGGTTAAATTTGTAAGACGAAAACACAGACAATTCCCAGACTGGACAACATCGTGGTAACAACCTGTCAATCGAAAGGTAGCTACATCCTAAAGCATACCCTGCTTTATGGTCTATTGGACTCTAAATGGGACCATAATTTGCCATAATTTTGCTGTATTGAGGAAGACCTGAAACTAGTGATTGTTTACAATGTTTACTGAGGTAATAAATCAAGTGAGAAGTAGGCTCATTTTCTCATAGACTTCTACTCAATCAGACTTCTTTCTGCAACCAGAGGAGTTGGTTGAGAATTATACTGCACGATCTGTTTGAGTTTGTAGTTTTGCTGTTGTTCAATATGGCCACTAATATTCATCAAGGATTTACTTTGTTTTCGGCTTCTCTGTTCACCGTGGAAGTATACAAGATAAACACAGTTTTCTTAAGAATTCAAGACAGCACAAGGTGAGTACCGTATTTTTCACACTATAAGGCACACTTAAAATCACTCAAATGTTTAACTCAGACACTGATGAAGGATTTTATGGATTTGTGAAAGAGGAATGAACTGAAAAGTGAGTGTATTGTTTTGTATTTCATGTGTTACAAATGAAAAAATGTTGAGTTATTGAAGTTATTGAGTTATTAAATGAATTGAATAAAGTCTGACTTATCTGACAGTTTTGTTTCGCTTAATGTGCCTTATAATCCGGTGCACCTTATAGTGCGAAAAATATGGTAATTGACATGCAAATTTTGTGGGAGAAGTATTCCTTTGAGTCAAATCTGTTAGTGTGTACCCCCGTGGTCTACTCTAAGTCTGACTGTATAGAAGTCTATGAGAAAATGAGCCTACTACCACTTGACTTATTACGTCAGTAAACACTGTAAACATGAGTTTATTGTCTCAGTCACTAGTTCAAGTCTTTAACACATCATGATGTTCATTTAGTAAATTATAGTCCCATTTACAGTCAAATAGACTATAAAGCAGGGTATGCTTTAGAACATGGCTACCTTGTGATTGACAGATGGCTACTATGACATTGTCCAGTCTGGGAGTTGACTCTGTTTTTGGCTTAGAACTTTAACCTTTTCGCAGTGTGTTTTCAGTTCATGAAAGCTGATTGTTGGTCGCCTAAAAATGTCTGATTCAGCGTTTGATTATACTTAGCTCCAACCTCTTGTGTCACTTGTGGTTGCAAAAAAAAAAAACTTGGCGATGGCTTAAAAAAAGGTTAAAATCAGGATGGCAAAGGCCAAAATGCCAAACTCAAGGTTTCAAAACAGCAGTCCACAAACCAATGGGTGACATCACAGTGACTGCACCTACTTTTACAGTGTGTGCACCCAGTGTGTTTGTGTGAGTGTGTGAACTATTCTCACCATGTAGAAATAGGAGAGACAACACCCAATGGTCCAGAATACAGAGCCTGTCTTCACTGACTTCACCTACAAGAGAGAAAGCAGTATAAGTACATCCATTATGCTTCAACATCAAATAAGACATGCAGACCCACAGTTTATGTGCCAGGGACATTAGAAACTAAAGCGCCCTAGGATGCACATTCTCTGTGATAATGACATGATGTTTTCCTTCAATTACAGATGAAAAAAATGATCTGGAGTGCGTGCTAGCTGTCCTCTGTACTACATCTGCATTCTGTTTCCTGTATCATCATAGCCTCATTGACAGCTTTGTTTACACCACATTTAAGAGCAAGTTAAGACATTTATTTATTTTAACGAATGGAAAATGAAAATGGATAAAAGGGCTAAAAACATTCAGATTTTGTGCGTCTTTAAAAAAGCATTTTAATGATCACAGTTTAATGATCATAGCAGATGTGGAACAGCCAGCTGTGGTGAGAGAGCGGATGACAGGAGAGCACTTCAGACTAGACCAACGCGAACATCTTGTAAACAAGCCCTCCTTCCCCGCCACAGGCCGATAAAGCAGGCAAATGTACACATTAACATTTCAAAACACACGGAGATAATGAAGAAGTTGCTTTCTAATCATCAAACTAGAGAACACAACAAGGGGGAGGGGAGGTTAGCAAGAAGCTCGTCACATCCAACAATGCCTGAGATTAGCTCATAGAGGTGAATCAATGATCGCTGGTCCAAGGTGGTCTCCACAGACAGTCACTGGATCATTTAACTGCTCATAGACACACCAACGCTGCTTCATACTGTCAGTGCATGCAGAAATACAAAATAAGCTGTATGCATTGAGGTGATACACAGTAAGTAGGTCTGGGGTGACCTGATTATCATTCTCTCCTAGAAGAAGGTGGAACTTTTGTTGTTTTGGGGCTTTGTTGCTCTGTTTGGGTCAACAGCACTAAAGCCCCATTCAGGTGGGACTTATTTCCCCCACATTCGATGATTGATTGATTTTGATATTACATGCATACATTATCCTGGCCACTGACAGTGATTCCATTTGGAGATACAGTATGTCTGATTTTTCAGGCCAAATTACCTACTGATTTTCGATAAACTCGCTTTTATTAGAAGTCCAGTATGGAGAAACACTGTTTTGTTTTATAAAGTGACTGGGTTTTTATACACAGAGCTACATTTACTGTATAATTCAGTCTAATACAACAGTCCTGCAATAAATCATAAAGGAATGAATGTAGGATTTATTACAGGGCTGTTTTATTAGACTGGATCAGCTTGGTGTAACCTGGCAACTGAGCGTACGTTGCCAAAGGCACAACCGCCAACACTTTTCCCAAATAGCTCCATGTTGAGTCTTTGTTTCTTTTGTATAAGAGTGAAAACAAATGTGATGACAGATTAGTTACGAGGCAATTACAACAATTCAGACGTTGCGGTGAAAACGCAAGTCCTCCCATTTATTTGAACATGGGTAGTGTGTTAAGCCAGCGGCAGTAGGGACCGCAGAGGGTGGCACAAAAAAAAAAAAAACAACACAGTGGTCGGTGGCGACAAGTTGAAACAGATCCACTAGAAATGCAACTTGACGTCATGTAACCGGTGTTCAGAGCAGAAGATGCCCGCAGAAAAAAAGAGCAGCATGAATGACCAGAACACAATGGAGTGTAATGATATATTTCACGAGCAGTCAATCAACTGGGCCTGTGCTTGAAAGTAAACATGTTTTTTTTTTTTAATCTGTTGATGCAGAGAGACAACAATCACTCGCAGACTAAACATGGAGAAACAGCATTTAGCTGTTATGCTGCAAACAAGTGGAACAAACTGCCAGAGGAAATTAAACTTTCACCAAATGTAGATACTTTTAAATCCAGGTTAAAAACTTTTCTCATGCGCCTATGCATGAAATCTGTATGGTATCTTTTAACTTATCTAGACTGTTGCTTGTTTTTAATCACTTTATTTCGATTTAGTTATTTTACATGATTCTATTACGATTTTTGCAATGTCTTAATATGATTTTGTTCTTCTGTGTACTTTTTAATGCTTCATCTGCACCCGCCGTAATGCTTTTAATGTTTATGTAAAGCACTTTGATTTGTCTTGTACCTGAAGTGTGCTATACAAATGAACCTGCCTTGCATAGTAGCAACACGCCAACACACTAATGTGCCATTTAAGCGACACTCCTATACCGCCGCACAACTCTGTGCTAACGCCTGATATGGTGTGCAGCCTTCAATCTAAATTTATTTTTCACCTACGTGAACAAGCAAGGGTCTGCGTGATGGCAGTTTCATCACCGGAGGGCGTACGCGTAGGCTCTGCGTGGACATCAGCCACTGCCTCCAAACGGACAGTACAGTATAAACAGAACTACTATGCATCTGTGGTGTCCGCGACTGTCCGTGTACCTGACTCTTAGACTGGGCCAGCTGTGGCTCAGTGGATAGAGCGCGTCAAACTTTCATCACAAGTTTGGCAGCGACTGTTTTTCTGACGGTCAATATGATCTCTGTCTCTCTCTTTCAAGCACAAACACACTCATAGCGAGCATGGCGCCACACTCCTCGTCTTTATAACTGTCTCAGCCCGAAGTCTAAAGGTCAAAATTGATTTAAAAAAAAACATAGATGTACTCATTACTTCGATCATCATTATAGAGGCTGGGTCCAATCAACTTTATTTCGCATTTACAGTCAGTTGGCTGTGTATGAAGACCGGCTTACTTCACGGACAGCTAACGGACCAGGAGATGATATTAATTAATTTACCGAAAAGCGTATTGGATTAGAAGCACAACGGAGCGGAGGAATTTCAACTTTTGTATAAGTTTATATTCAAGTTGTCTTGGCAACATATCCTACAATGTTAGACTCAATATTAGAATCTAATATGCTATTAATTAATTTATTTATTTGGCATATTTTCCAACAGATACTTTGGCCGCTGGTCATTTAATCTGCCAGACAACTACATGTGTTACCGCTAAAAACTGGCATATGCCGGCTAATGTAAACCCTCCACTGAGCTCCAAGTTGCTCCCCGGATGTTTCACAGCAGCCCATTGCTCCTAAATGCTTAGAGTAGCCTGAATGCAGAGGTGAAATTTCATGTATGCGACAATTAAAAAAAAAAAATACATTTTAAGTTTAATGTACTTGTGTTTGTATGTAGAACCGAGGCTTAACTGGCAAACTGCTGCGTTCTCCTCAGACAACATTCCCACTCAAGCTGGGCCAAAGCTAGCATATACACACATGTTCAACTGGTGCCGCCACAACCGCAACCTCTTCAAACTGCCCTCCCAGCCTCTTTGTCAAGACACAGAAGTTACACAGTGTGATATCAGTCCAGCTAATTAAATGGGAGCTGAGAGAAAGAGCAGAATTACTGTTACAACAATGTGGGCACGGTGCACGGGGTTAGAGCAAGGGAGGGTGGCAGTACTACTAGTGTGTGTGTGTGTGTGTGTTCATGTTATGAAGAGCTGCGGTGTTAAAAAGAGCAGCTCTCCTGGGTGTGAGAGGATTCAATTATAGATTATGGAAGGGTTTGCAAGAGGGTGAGTGTGTGTGTGAGTGTGTTGGAAAGGAGTAAACACAGAGATTAAGCGAGTGGAGTTGAATGGGTTATTAGCGGATAAAATGAAGGAGTTGGATAATGAAGATTGGGCTGAGACTTGAGAGAGCAGCTCTGTGCGTTTCTTGCCATGTGGAGCAGAGGACATGGGGTAAAGAGACAAAGAAGGAAAGCAACGAGCAATAATAACAATACAGGAAGAAAGAGCAAGGTGGGAAGAACAAGGCAGAAGAGGCAGAACGCAGAGCAGCGCCAGAGCAAAACAATGGCAGGGACAAAAGAAGACAAAGACAATTACAGTTAGACGAGATGGAAGAAAGACGGAGCGGAGGAAAGGCAACCGCAAAAGACAAATGTGGGTAAATGAGACTGATAATGGGAAGCAGTGGCGCATGGCCGAGATGATTGTTTTTCAGGGTGCTTGCCAAATAGAACGGAGCGTGTGAGAGGTGGTAGGTGAGTAGAGGGATTTTTTTTTTTCCTCCCGCCCAATGGCACCACTTCGCTGATGACACGTCACCTTAAGAGGCAGCGATGGCTGCTGCGAGGAACACCTGCCTCACTAGGAGATGTATTGTCCATACACACAAGATGACAAGAGGCCATTTTAATAGTGCAGAGACAAACAGATGTCCCCCAACACACCCCTAATACACATTTCCTGGTCAGAGACGAATGGTTACGGTAGCAGGTTTTTGGATGAGTCCTGAAAATTAAATGGTCAATTTTGGAGATTCCAGCAAAGTTAAAAAAAAAAAAAAAAAAAAAAAAAAAAAGATTTCTGATGGACTCTGGGAAAACATCTCGGATTTATTGGGAAAACAATGCATTGGATGGGTAAAGATGAACATTTAAAAATGTGCCAAATGTCCTATAAAAGGTTTTGGAACACCTGCTGTGAAAACTACCAATCTACAAAAAGATGCTGACAAAATTGTTAGGCATACACACGTTATAATTAGGATTTGGGCATCATGATCTGCCATGATTTATTTACATTATTTCAAACATTTAGAAAAGTTGAAAATGGAAAAGTCAACATCACGTCTGAGTGGGAATAATCAATTCAAAAGCTGACTGAAAACGGCAAGAAAACATCTTTTTTAGAGTACGGAGTACTATTTCATAATGCAGCTCATTTCGATGTAGAGACAGCTCACCTCAAGTTCACCCTTTACACGCTTCACTTGTCTGTAGCTCTGCAGAGTTTGCAATCCGTTTTGCCCAACTGTCTCATTTCAACAAAAAAAATTCAGGCATCCCTTTGTTTCATTGCTCTTTCTGGACAAATCTCAATATGTAGCAGGCAGGGCTGTCAAAGTTAATGTCATAACGTGTTAATGCAAATTCATCTTAACACCACTAATTTCTTAAATATATAATCGCAATTTTCAGGTTGTAGCAGCCTAGGAATAAGACACTGGCATCATGTGAAACTAGAAAACTTAAGCTATCCACTGCTTCCAACCAGGTCATACAAGCTTGTCTGGAAGGAGGTAAAATAACGCTCCAATCTTGCGCTAAATTTTGGTGAGGAAAAACTGGCATGGCCATCTTCAAAGGGGTCCCTTGACCTCTGACCTCAAGATACGTGAATGAAAATGGGTCTTATGGGTACCCACCAGTCTCCCCTTTACAGACATGCCCACTTTATGATAATCACATGCAGTTTGGATCAAGTCATAGTCAAGTCAGCACTCTGACACACTGACAGCTGTTGTTACCTGTTAGACTGCAGTTTGCCATGTTCATTCTGGACAATGTTTGTCATTGTTTTGTGTTGTTAATTGATTTCCAATAAGAAATATATACATACATTTGCATAAAAGCAAACATATTATTATTAATATGTTTGCTCAAATGTTTGATCAAATTTGTGATTGTGATTAACTATGGACAATCATGCAATTAATCAGGATGAAATATTTTAACCAGATGACAACCCTAAAAGTCAATTAGCAACGCGAACTGTCTTGATGGATGTCCATTTTTGTTTTGGTATATGAGCTGTCTAGCGCCGCAAACTAATCATAGTCTACCAGTGGTTTGATGTACTGTTGGAAACACTGGAAATGGTGGATGGCTATTATGTTTTTCAATAATCTAAGGGTTCCTGCTAAATTACACACAATGAATACAGATGAAAAAGTGTCCTTGAAATATGTTTTAAATGTCTCAAAATTTCAAATTCTGTGTGGTTTGTATTTCTCATACGTGTGCATAATATATATTCATAAGTATGTTTGGCTCCTAGATATGCGCTGTATGTTGGAGGATGTAAACTCTCCCACTGATCAGCTGTTTGGTTTCTCTCTGCTGAGCCAGTACACAGACAGGTGTGATGTATCAGGACTGTAAACACAACAGGCACGCTCAGCCAGCCACCTGGACACCAGACTGCAGGTCACAGCCAGATCAGCAACAGTGAGCGAGTTGTCCGCGAGCTCCAGCCTCGTGACTAATACCACCATGAAGCCACATGTAGACATGTGTCCATGCACGATTTGACAAAGTGACATAAACTGGGACGGCTGAATCCTAGGACGGATAAAAGCTCCACTCCAACCCAACGGCAACTGTGCTTCCAAGCTTGTTACTCTGTGACAAACGGCAGCGAGGCATGACGAAATACCTGCATCACTACTTCCACCTGGATGAAAGCCTGCACCGCGCAGCGTGTCTTTACGCCTGAGCATAAAGGGAAATCAACACCTTGAAGGTGAAATAAAAATTGGACAAATAGCCTACAAGCTACTAATAACACTCACTGCCTGTAGCAAGCATAATAGAAGCTCTTTTCTGTTTGCTTACCGAGACCACATGGATGAGGACAGTTAGACTGTTTTCCTGCCCTTCAGCCTGTCTAACATGAGCTGCCACTGCCTTAAAACAAATGTGTGCAGTTTTTTTTTCCATTGAAAGTCAAATAACACTTAAATCATAGAATAACTACAGTATAGAGCAATGAATCTCTGTCTGTCCATATGTGGATATATCCTTCTCGAGACCAGTTCAGCCAATCTTAACACTTAATGGGTGTACTGCTGGGGACCCAAGGACGTGCAGGAGGGGTGGGGGGAAAGACTGATACAGCAAAGCATCACAATAGTTTGTGTGGCAATATTGTATTGATACACAGATGTCAAGTATTGATCTTTTATTATATACTATTAACTATTAACCCCTTAACAATCCGACAGTCCTGAGGTGGGCTTAGCCGCTACTCTGTCTTTCAGAGGTTGTAGCGGGGACAGTCTTAAAGCGAGAATGAATACCAGTATCACATGAAACTGGAAAACATAAAGAATTGACCGGTTCCAACCACGTCTCTTGTTGGAAAGAAGGCTACATAGCGCTCCGAACTGACATGGCCATTTTCAAAGGGGCCCCTTGACCTCTGACCTCAAGATATGTGAATGAAAACTGAGATGAACAGAAGATAAACATTTCATTAATAGATGTAGATTATGACAAACTGCATAAATTGCATTTGAAAAAGGTAATGAATTGCAATGTAACTTCTCGCAACACAGAATCACAAAATGTTTAAAATCGCAATAAGATCATATCGCGACACAAGTATGATATCATTGTAGCATGGGACCTGATTGATTGCCACCCCTCGTGCAGTGTCGAAGTTGGTCCAATTTGGACATGCAACAAGGCCAAAATTAATCAACTTAATTAATAAACAAGGAAACTCTGTGCAGCAGCGGGGGTAGACTCATACCTACAGTTCACTTTAACTATTGGAAGCTGAATATACTAATGTTACGACCAAACTCCTCCTTTCTCTTCCCTGGAGTCAACAAGCGACGAGCGATTCTCGACAGCACTGCAAGCAGCTCTTCCAGGGGCCCAGCAATCGGCCCACTCAGAACGACCATGCCCCGAACGGGCACCGCGCTGGTACTGTATATCTAAATTAAACCTGAAAACAGAAGTAAATTTTAGTTTGAGCTTAAATTCAAACAAATGTAAATTAAATGGAAAGCCAAAAGAGGACTAAATGTTGATGCTGCCTTTTACGACTGCCGTTTCCATTTTGTAATTGCAGAGCTATATGCAGATCAAGAGTTTTGCAGTATCCATAACAACTATAAGTTTCATTTGAAGCTCCTTACAAAGAGACATCTTTATGCACGCACTGGTGATTTGAACAACACCAAGTGGCAACCCTGATTTCTGTGTTTACTAATTAAACATCTGTGACGATCAGGAAAACACGTTTTTGCGTTTGTTGCGGGGATAGTTAAGGGTTAAATGCAGTCTGAATATGCTACCCTGTGGTGTGCAGTTAGTAAAACAGCTAAGACAGAACATTTATAGTGAATGCTGATGAGAACATTGTAGGGCCTCCAAATACATGTCTGCATAACTGTGGAACTCCTGTGGGTCTCGCTCCGTTTCGAGCTGTGATGGTACTCTTTAACAGCTGCAGGCGGTCATGTTTGAACGCTGTGGGTATAATAAAAAAATTATCAGTGTAGTTTAAATAAAACTGGAGCTTCATTTGCCTGCCTTATCTCTGTAACTGGTACAGTTGGTCATGGATGATACGTCTCCCTACAACTACGCTAATACAGTTGGTCAGTAACAGACATGTGGCTTCCTTGAGTCTCCAATAGGACTGTAGTGTCTTTTAATGTAATCTTTTCTAGATAAAACCCAAAGCTCCCGAGCTACAAAAAAAATGTAATGTCATTTGCCAAAGTAAACTGAGCAGCAGGAGCAATACAAAGAAGAGGACACAAAGAAGCTTTAAAAAGGAGTAAAACAATGATCTGTTTATATTTGTATAATATTCATTATTTCTATAATAATTGTCTAACACATCGTTTAAAGCCAAAGATAAAGATGATGAATGACAGCGTTATCCCTCTGAGACCCATGGGATCGCTGGCAATTATGACCGACATTACTCTTAATCTTTAAGAGGCTGTAGCAGGCTCTTAAAGCTAAAGTGAAGACACTGGTATTATATTCAACTACACACACACACACACACACACACACACACACAATATATAGTTATATATATATATATATATATATATATATATATATAATATATATATATATATATATATATATATATATATATTATATATATATAGTTATATATATATATATATATATATATAGTTATATAGTTATATATTTATTATATATATATATATATATATATATATATATATATAGTTATATATATATATATATAGTTATATATATATATATATATATATATATATATATATATATATATATATATATATATATATATATATATATATATATATATATATAATCATGTTCCCCTGATCTAAATCCAATTGAGAACATTTGGGGATGGATGGCAAGGGAAGTTTACAAAAATGGACATCAGTTCCAGACAGTGGATGCCCTTCGTGAAGCCATCTTCACCACTTGGAGCAACATTCCTACAAGCCTTCTGGAAACACTCGCATCAAGCATGCCAACACGAATTTTTGAAGTGATCAACAATAATGGTGGAGCTACTCATTACTGAGTCTGTTTTTGAGACTTTAATTTCTGTTTTAGGGTTTTTTTTTTTTGAGCTATGGTCTTAAACTTTTGATCAGCTGATGAACAGCCTATTTCAGTTAAATTGTTCTTTTCAATAAATTGCCTGCTCAAAACATTTAGTCTCTTGCTCTCATTTCTTCTTTTTGCATTTTGAAACTCTACTTAGAACCTTCTTAAGATACAACAGTGCAAAACATAAATTCTTGCAATTTTTTAACTGGTCTTAAGATTTTGATCAGGAGTGTATATATAGTTATATAGTTATATAGTTTATATATATATATATATATATATATATATATATATATATATATATATATATATATATATTAGTGCTGTCAGGCGATTAAGAAAATTAATCTAATTAATTACAGGATTTGTAATTAATTAATCTAATTAATCGCATTTTAATCTCATACCTGCTAAAAGCCCCCAAATAAAGAATTTGAATTCTAGGACATTACAAAATTGTAGTGCATGACTAATCAATAGAATACACCAAGAAGAGAAGATTTGAAATCCACATTTTTATTGGTTAAGTGTGCTTTATAAATGAAATTCAAAAGAAAAAAGGTCAAGCACATCAGCAAACCAATTAGGCCAGGTGCATTTCTCAAAAATGCAATACAAATACATAAAATTCAGAAATAAAATAAGGCTGAGTCTCAAATAGGCACATAAGCAGTCTCTCAATCAAAATGAATACTAAAGCTGACTCAATACAGCAATTCAAAATGAATAGTATAACATGCCTCTCAATAAGGCAACATCAATAGCAAGATGCCAACAGCATTTCCTTTAAAAGGTAAGCTAACGTTACAGGAACTGACAACAGACAACTCTATGTGTCCTTGAGCCAGTTGCTCAGACAAACAAGCTTGTTTACATTGTCTGAGTGTGAGGCTGCCCTCTTCTTTTCAATGATGTTACCTGCGAGTGAAAAGAGTCTCTCACCTGGCCCAGACGTGGCAGCGGTAGCCAGGTATTTGGAGCGAGAGGACAGCTGTTCATAAGCTCCTGCGTGAGCTGCCACCACTCCAGTGGACACTCATGCATTCCAATGCACGGCTCAGCTTTGTAGCGGGCTAGAGGCCCCTGCTCCTCCTTGTCCGAGTCCGGGTCCGAGTGGGCTTGCCTCGCGCTCCTGTGTCGCGTCCATCTCTGTTGTCAGTCACCCTGCTTTTGACTAGTGGCGGAGGTACGAAGTAACGAGCCACTGCAGCCTACGGGTCACTCAATGGGCCAAATTTAAAATGCTTGCGCATTGACTTGCCACTCAGGATTAATTGCGTTAATTTTTATAGCGCGTTAATTTGCAGCATAATTAATTAATCTAATTAACGCGTTAAACTGACAGCCCTAATATATATATATATATATATATATATATATATATATATATATATATATATATATATATATATATATATATAGATATTAGTTTATATTAGTATTAGATTAGATATTAGATTAGATATATAAAACTCCAAGGAATCCATTGGTAACAACCATGTCATGCTAGCTTGAAGGGAAGGGGGCGACATAACGCTCGAAAATTTGGCTAAACTTTGGGGTCCCTTGACCTCTGACCTCAAGATATATGAATGAAAATGGGTTCTCTGGGTACCCACGAGTCTCCCCTTTACAGACATGCCCACTTTATGATAATCACATGCAGTTTGGGGTGAAGAACCTGCCATTTTTTGCAGGCAGTATAAGTGTCATTTCTGCTTATTCGGAAAATGGTTTCTGCATACTGGGGTCCCTAAACACTCTTGAAACTGTATAAATTGGGTATTATAGTAAAACTGAGACTCTTGCGAATCCACTGAGCCCAATTGTATTCACTGTGTGATGTTAGTCCCAACGTAGTCATTTCATATAGTGAGATAATTTTCTGATACTTGACATTGCTGTATAAAATGACCTCTAGGATAATCACAGCCTCAAGAAATTAGACAGTCAAAAACTAGAGACCTCAAGCATTCAGGGGATGGATGGCTTTCATGGGTAGACTGACAATAAGGGGTTTCTGAGAAGTTTCCAGAACAGAAATGCTTGTTGTCCAAGGGGCTGTAGCTCTGTGGGTAGAGCGGGTTCTTGGAGGTTCAATCCCTGGCTCCTACAGTCTGCATGTCGTGTGTCCTTGAGCAAGACACTGAACCCCAAAGTACTACTACTTGACACACAGCTGAGCTGCAACTCAAATTCATCTTCAGGTTCCCAGCTTTCAGGTGATGTACACCACTTCTATGTGACATCTACTGTTGACCTGCTATCTCCCCCTTCAAAGGCCCCTGTAGCCCACCCCCCCTAAAAAAGACAAATATAGGTCTATGTGGGCCTCTTAGAGTTAATTACACCTGCTTATGTTTACAGCCAAACATTAAGGATAAATGATTTCCAGTAATACTACATTATTTCACTGCTGCAGGTATATTTGGAAGAAGGCTTTGCGAGTGAAGGCAGCTGGCTCCTTACAGGTTAATCAGGCTAGCGCAAACCACTAACTGCAGATCACTTCCTTGTAATCAATTCAGTCTTCTTCCTGAACTCTTTTACAATACCAAATTTGGACTCCCTTTAAACGTCCATATTCATTTGACACCTGCTCCTGCACGTTAACCACGCAGGTGTGAAATTCTTTCACAGTGACGACTGTAATTGCGTCACCGTAACCTCTTGCTTTTATATTTTATCGCTGCAGGCTACAGGGACACGAGCCAATTTTGTTGACAGAAAATCATCAGACTCCATGAGATGGCATGTTATTATATAAATAAGGTATATACCCACAGTGCACTAATGACAGGCAATGATGTCCATGCTCTTAGAGTTTTCCCTCCAGCAATCCTCTGTAGCATCAGCAGCAGAAACAAGATTACTTTTAACTGTTAGAACTTCACATCTATTCCTTTAATCATATGTTCTCCATGACAGCAGAACATGAATGTTAGAAACCCATGTCTTTCAAGTCCACGGCTTCCAGCATGTACAGTAAAACCTCTGTAAATGGTCAAAAATGTTAATGGAAATCCAATGATATTGTCACACATCGTCCACAGCACAGCACACAGTGAAATTTAGCTACTGCATTTAACCCATCCTAGTACATTAGGAGCAGTGGGCAGTTAGGTTAGTTTTAGGGGGATCTGTGCCTTGCTCAAAGGCACCCCGGCAGTGCCCATGCAGTGAACTTGAACTTCTACAGCTACCAGTTCACACTCCATACTTGCTCCGTGCAGGGACTTGAACCAGTGACCCTCAGGTACCGTCCTTCCTGCCCTCAAAAAACCAAACAACACGTTTGGTCTTCAACCAGCCAAAAACTCCCTGCCTACAGAGTGGCAATTAGCACCCATCTACCCGAATTCCCTCACTCACGAGCCTCCTCGTTCACTACGATGTGCAAACGAACGATGACTAGTCCTACCGCCACTGTGAGGCACGACATCTCAATCCAAACTTCTCCTGTGTGCTCCCTCAGCTTTGACACAAGTTACCCAAACTTAATTTGGTCAGAAGAATCCCTTTTGGGTTTCAAACATCGCACTTAAAAGGGCCATTTTTCAAACACTGAAAATATTCTGGAAGCTATACAACATGATGGAAAAAATACTGCAACTTGTAGTGGTGAGTTGAATGGTGTATAGATTTTTAAAAACATTTGCAACATAAATAAACATGATGTCATTTTCTGAATCTATTTCACGTCAACAACAAACACAAGACCGGGAAACTGTGTCATACCTTTGCGACTTCTTTCGTTTTCTAGTAGTAGGAAGTTAGCTCGCTCTACTTGGTCAACATAAGTTTAGTACTGTATTTATGGAACTAGTGTGACACACACACACACGTGATGTTTGTTGATGCTCACTTGTCCATTGTAGGTGCTTTTGGTGGTGGACACGGGTCAGTGTGGACACCCTGACCGGTCTGAGGCTACGCAGCCCCACATGCAACGAACTGTGATGCACTGTGTGTTGTAACACCTTTCTATCGGAACCAGCATTACTTTTTCAACAATCTGAGCTACAGTACCTCTTCTATCACATCGGACAACACAGACCAGCCTTCGCTCCCCATGTGCATCAATGAGCCTTGGCCGCCCCTAATCCTGTTGTCGGTTCACTGGTTTTCCTTCCTTGGACCTTTAGGTAGGTCTTGACCACTACAGACCGGGAACATCCCACAAGAGCTGCAGTGTTGAAGATGCTCTGACCCAGTTGTCGAGCCATCACAGTTTGGCCCTTGTCAAAATGTTCACTTGCTGCCAAATATATCCCACCCACTTCCAGCTGCCATTGTGACGAAATAATCAATATTATTCATTTCACTGTCAGTGGACATAATGTTATAGCTGATTGGAGTAATAATGCTTTACTTTTAGTCTACTGATGTGGACCTGTTTTATGTCAGGAGAAACCTTATTTCCAGTTAAACTAGTTGTCTGGAAATATTTTCTACCTCAAGTTTCCTTTCCACATAAATCCCTGTCTGAGATTAAAGGTAAAAAATAAAGCATGTATTCCTGCTCAGTACAGAATGAAAAACTCCTCAATACCTGTCAAGGTCAACTCCAATAATAAAGCAGAGCTGTTCAATTTCATACAAAGACACACACACAGACACACGCACACACAAGAGACATCCATAGTAAGATGTCTGCAGGGCTTTAAGGCAGCTGCTGATGCAACTGAAAGGAGTGGACACATTGAGGTACAGTGAAAAGTCTGTTTCATCTTTTCTTCCACCTACTGTCAAAGACTATTTTTCAAAAAAAAAAAAAAAAAATGGTTGCATCGTGGTTCCTGCAAACATCCGAACTATATTAAAAAAAATAACACTTTTCTACTCATCCGTGGAGTTTATTTGCCCCATCAAGGTCTACCTACAAGGATAACCTGGACAGACTATGTTTTAAATTGCTGAAGGAAAAATAGTTTCACTACATACAAAATAAGCCTCACCTTGATGAGAACAGTGTTGGTACAAATTCAACAATGTCAGCTACCCCGTAGGCAGGTACTGTTGGTGAACCTGCTGTGTTTACTTGGAAATTGGGAGACTGGGGGGGTCCAACCTTTAACCTGAGAGATTTCCAAAAGTTTTTACCTTAAGGCACCGTTACCTGCCCATTTTCTGCTTCTCTCTGCTCTAGCATACATGAATCAGCCGATACTCAAGCCCTGATCCAACAGTGAGGGCTGCTGAGTTGCATCAGGTGTGTTACCGGCTACTGTTGTTGTGTTATTGATTTATTTTCCACTGATCTGGGCCAATAGACTGAGGACAATGATGGTGGTGTGTACGGTAGATCACCTCCAGCGATACACTAACATGTTACAGATTCACAGTGTATAGAAAATTTATAACTCTATATGTATTGCAATTCTACAAGTATTGTAATTCGATATTATGATATATTGCTATTTTTGTTCACTTTTTTTTTTTTTAACGCTAAACCATTGGGAAAAAAAGTTGAATCACACTTCTAGAGACTTTTACTTTGGAAAATATCTCAATTAATATAGTTAAAATGTTTGATTTTCAGCATGCATGTAGTCAGAGATATCTTCAAGGCGAATTCTGTATATCAGTTATTGTCAGGAAATAGTCATGAAATATTTCCCTCACAAATGAGTGAGGGACATGTAATGTTTTATCCATCCATCCATCCATCGTCAACCGCTTATCCCGTTAGGGGTCGCGGGGGGGCTGGAGCCGATCCCAGCTGGCATTGGGCGAAGGCGGGGTTCACCCTGGACAGGTCGCCAGTCCATCGCAGGGCACATAGAGACAGACAACATAGAGACAGACAACCATTCACGCTCACATCCACACCTACGGGAGATTTAGAGTCATCAATTAACCTAAACAGCATGTCTTTGGACTGTGGGAGGAAGCCGGAGCCCGGAGAAAACCCACGCTTACACGGGGAGAACATGCAAACATAGAAGAGAAAGAAAGAAAGAAAGATTTCCTTTATTAGTCCCACAGTGGGGAAATTCAGTTTTGTTCACACAGTACATATACATGTCAATGGAGAGATGTCAGAGTGAGGGGGGGGTCCTGACAAGCTTTGCTCTTGCCCTTGCTCAAGGGCACCTCGGCAGTGCCCAAGATGTAAACTGGCACCTCTCCAGCAACCAGTTGGTCTTGGTCCATGGGGGTCTTGAACCCGTGACGTCCGCGTCCTAACCCAAGTCCTTACAGACTGAGCTACTGCCGCCCCAACACGCAAGCTGGAATCGAACCTGCGACCCTCTTGCTGTGAGGCGACAGCACTAACCACTGCACCACCGTGCAGCCCCGTAATGTTTTATACTTCTGGTAAATATAATGTATTCAATTCTATTTCCATATATATATTTTGTATATATATTTCCCTTTGTTAACACCTTATTCTGAAAACTGGACACACATTTATACTTCCACTTACTGCACTAAGTCCATCACTAGCTCTCTGTAGAGAGCATTTCAATGCATTTGACATAAATGTCAGTTACAGTGCTGTGAAGCTCTGCTTTTCCTGCAATGCGAAAACCCAAAGTGTTTTCACACTTTACTGTATATGTAGTGTTTATCATTTCAGATTTAAAATGTGAGGGTGCAGGTCGTATCCACGTGGACCCACCGACCTTTTCTACTTTCTCCTTTTGGCTCGTGGTTTGTTTCGCTGATGGATACAGAACAGATATGACGTCACGGCTACTCATGGACTCAAATGACGCAACTACATTAATTCTGGCATTTTAAAAATCAATTTCAAAATCTTAAAAAAAAAAAAATCACAATACATAGGTGAATCCATTTTTTTCCCTACCCCTAGTACTTCGGAGACAGTTTTCTTGTACTGTACAGTACAGTACAGATGTTGTCCACATTATTTTTACGTTCATGACCGCTTAGGCGTGCTGTTTCCTGAGTTCCACATGGTTTACAAAGATGCCCAGTGTGCCTTTCAAGCCTCTGGATAAATAATTCAACATTTGAGACCAAGTAAGATTGAAAACAGGGCTTCTTTTCTGGCTACATAAAGCACCATGTCCACTGAAAATGAACAGACTGAGCCCTCACTATTTGGTTAGAAATAGCGACATTTGTATTTCAGCTAAAATAGATTTTAAAGCTGAGTGAGCACATTTTCGGGCTTTATTCTGATTCCTAACAAAGGATAGCTGACCATGAAATACAATATCAGAGCTGTGCGTCCACATCAAAATAACATGTTTGCCTACATTAAATTTTAATGTACACCAAGATTCTTCCTTATTGCACCTTTCCATCAAAGTGGCCAGTGTACATACCCAGAGGTAGTAGGTGAACTGCAGGGCGAAGATGGCGATGCCTTCATTGTCGAAAGAGCCTGCGACGGAGCGGGAGATGTAGCCGGGGACGATGGCGATGAAGCAGGCCGCCAGCAGCCCTGCGCCCTGGTTCCACAGCTCCCGCGTCAGCAGGAAGGTGGAAATGGCCGTCAGACCGCTGAACACCGGCGCCAGAAAGACGCACACGTCGCGGATGTGGACGGTGATGTGGAGCAGGTTGAGAACATAGTGGATGAGGCCAGCAGTCACCATCAACCCCGGGTATACCTGGGTGAAGACGCAGAGAGAGGTTGAGCAAAATAAAGAGTGGGAGGGATGTTGGGGACAGAAAAGAAAAGAATGGGAGACACTAGTAGAGTCTTGAGTGTAACAATTAATCAACAGAAAATTAACTATTTTGAATAGTAATTTTTCAGACAAAAAGACAAACACTTGATGGTTCAGTTTCTTAAATGTAAGAGCTTATTGTAAAATGAAAGGGCATTTGATGACAAACTTGGGCTTCGGGAAATTGCTTTTCTGACTTTTTGTGGACCAATCATCTTATCAATTAATCAATAAATAACTGGCAGATTAATGAGTTATAATCTTTTGATACAGCCCTAAAAAATAGTGATGCAGGTGAGTGAAAGGGATGAGAGAGGAAGCATGAAATATAAGAGGGAAAAAGTGTTTTATATGGAGATAAGAGCATTTCTGAGCATTACAAACATTACAGACGGTGGAAGATAACAAGCTGCATTATTATCAATACATTTTTTATTGATTGCGACACATGCTTTTATCTATACCAACACACACTTCCTTAGAGCCAATAGATTACAGTCTAAATTATGTCATGCGCTACTGCTCATCCTGTTGTCACAGATAAAACTCAAGTCACCAGATCTGCCTTAAGACATATTTATACAGCTATGATTAATCAATTGGCTTATAAAATGTCAGAAAATACTCTTAAAAAAATGCCCATCACAATTTCTCAGAGCCAAAATTGAACTATTTAAATCCTTGGTTTGTCTGACCAACAGTCCAACAATGGAAGATATTCAATTTATAACTAGAAAAGCACTCGGAGATCGCAGACCTCCGCCAAGCACCATAGTTTCCCCCCATATTGTAATTCACTCCAAAATAAAAATCCTACATTTTTTTAAAAGATTTTTATATCAGTGGCAAACATAGAACATATATAGAAGACACAACATAAAACTCACAATACATTAGGCCAAAATGTAAGAGTACCCCCATTTTTTTTATATAAGTTGCTATAAAATCCGCCATCTGGATCAGATCTGGATCAGCCTTTGGGATTTGATAGAAGTACACATTGTAAATCCCTGAGTGAAATTTCATGAGCTTTGGGCAACAATTACCAGAGATATTGAGAAACATTTTTTTGGGTCCCATTTACCCCAATGTTAATGAAAATTTCAAAGTGATCCAGAATCCAGGATTTCTTCTGGATCACCCCCGAAATTAAATCAGTTCTTCCTTTTCACATTTCGACAAACCCTGAAAATTTCATCAAAATCCGTCCATAAGTTTTTGAGTTATCTTGAACACAGACAAACAAACAAACAAAGACTAACAGACAAACAAACAAACAGACAGACAGATAAACACGGGTAAAAACATAACCTCCTTGGCGGAGGTAATTATGTAAAACAGAGGAAAAACAGCAGCTCTCTTCATGAAAATCTGGATCTAACAAATCTTTGACATCTTTTGGTTAATAAATTACTTAGATACCTTCACGCATGTAGTTCAGATCATTTGCTTCAGAGGAAAATATGATAAATTGTTGTATTTTAGTTCTCATCTGGCTTCTTCTCCTCGTTCATAATGACTTTTTACAAAAGAACCAGAGGAGTAAACATGAAGTTTCGAACGACTAAAAGGTGAGTCTGGCGACTGAACCCTCCCTCCCTCCTCCTAACCTACCCTCCCTACCCTCACTCCTAACCCTAACCCTAACCCTAAACCCTCACTCCTCATCCTACGCACCCGAACCCCTAACCCTAAACCCTCACTCCTAACCCTAACCCTAACCCTAAACCCTCACTCCTAACCCTAACCCCTAACCCTAAACCCTCACTCCTAACCCTAACCCTAACCCTAAACCCTCACTCCTAACCCTAACCCTAAACCCTCACTCCTCCCTAACCCTAACCCTCACCCAACCCCTAACCCTAACCCCTAACCACGTAGGTAAATCAAAAGTCTAATGACTGACAGAAGTTTATGCAGCACTTTAATACCGCTGATGTCAAACAACAAAAATATAAACAACACAAAGAAATAACTGATTATAAGCATTATTAGTATTATTAGGCTGCAAAGGTAGGGACAGGACGAATGGTGGCGTCTTGTACAGCAGTGATTCTCAAAGTGGGGTCCTTGGCACTGTCAGAAGGTCAGTGGCATAATTTGCTATAAATTACACAATTGAGCTATATTATTAAAAAGTTCACATCTACAGATGGGGACTATTTTCACCAATAAAACAAGTACTGTGTCAATTACCCCCACCCACATTAGTTTTGGGGAAATATGATTGCGATGTCATCACATCCGATAGAGTTAACTGGTTAAAATCCTTAGTGTCAGTTATCGGTTGAACAGTTAATTATTAACATCCCTAATTTGAATAAAATGACCCTCTCTTTAATAGTATACAAGTGGTATTAACATGATTCAAATTGAAATGTG
The DNA here is from genome assembly GCA_947000775.1 of Pterois miles. NCBI lineage: Eukaryota > Metazoa > Chordata > Actinopteri > Perciformes > Scorpaenidae > Pterois > Pterois miles. Next base: position 6,392,828 of record CAMQGK010000638.1, read on the forward strand.
TTTCTGTACTATGAAATGGTTCTTATGTATTTATGTTGAATAGTTTTACAATACAAGCAGTTCCAAAGGCTAGGAGCACAAATGGTAAAAAGCATATGCTAAATTATAATTGTCAATTACAATTAATAAATGATACGATTAAGACGGGATCCTTGGAAAATTTTCCCTGCCCTAAGGGGTTCCTGGCTCCAAAACATTTAAGAGCCCCTGTTGTACAGTAATGATTCAGGGCTTCTTACTGTGGGATCGCTGTCACATACTTTTTAATGGACTTAATGAACCGAACAAGTACACAAGAGTCAGACACAAGCACAGCAGTTTTAACAACTTTTGACCAATTAAGTCAGGAAAAATATCCACAGTGATGTTGTTACCATGGGTACCAAATGATATAAACACAGCCTTATACAGATCAACTATAAGATCGCTGGCTGAACAGATTCAGCAAGTGGATTTATTAGAGGTTTAGGTTTTGATTCATTCCTTTGCTTTCACACCATAAACGAACCACATCAGAGTCCGCTTGAGAGCGGACCGAGGCCCACCTTTTCAAGCGGTCCTGGTTTGGTCCACACCAGGGTTTGATTGACAGCTTTCATAACAGCTCAAATGAACCGCACTAACCAGGCAAAAGGACATGAGTTCAGGTTAGGCTTGAAAGCACCCAAAGGCTATTATCAAAAATTGTTGCCATGTACAGTGTTCTTCAACAAAGACGTTATTATTTAAACCCTCCACTCAGTTGGAGCTGGGGCCTGAGTAGGCGAAGCCTTGTGGCACTGTCTCGTCTATATGAGAGCAGATCCAATTAGGGCCCTGTGCAGTACACTGGCTATCTAAAGTAAAAAAAAAAAAAAAAAAAAAAAATGGCTGTGTATAACGTGAGTGATGTCCCTGAAGTGGGCTCACTGCAGCTGTAGTCCATGCTCTTAGCCTCGCCACTAATAAACCCAGGTCTTCATGTCTCTAATTAGCTGGTGCATAGGAGACCTAAGCTTCATCAACCAATCTACTTCAATGAAAATCTACCATGTCTTGCCTCTTGGCTCTGAGGATTGGACTCAGTCTAATGGAGCGGTGTCCTGCCATTTACAAAACTACTCTTGTAATTATTAGCCATTTTGAACTCTGTGGTAGGGCCCAGGTCCAGGGTCTGAGATTAACTATTTTCACTGCCTGCCACTGTGGCACTCTGCCACTGCTGAATATATGTGTTAAATGAAGGAATAGCAACAGTAACAACATTTTTACTTGTTCAAATTACTTCCGGGGGAGCCCTATTTTTCAGTGAGGGGAGGTAAAAACAATTCAAATGATTAGGAAATAAATGATTGTATTTATATTTAAATATCTGCTGAGGAAAAAAAAGTAATTTTAATTATGTGTTATAAGATGCTTAGAACAAGTGTTAGGGGGTCGAAACAGATTGATTCCCTCTAATGTCTCTTTTTTATTGCTGTGAAAACATCTTAGCAACTGGATTTATTCAGGTTTCTCGACAAAAACGTCATTTTACGAGATTACATATGAACACATCATGACAGAAGTTAGCTTCACCAAAGTCTCCTTTTTACTGAGCAGAGCTTGAACGCACCATAATATAAATGGAACCTCCATTAATGTTCATAGCTCTCTTATTTAGCCGAGCAAGACTGTGCTGCCCGCCGGCTGCTAACAGCTAATGTTATTAACTATGTTGATTTCGATATGGATTTGGTGCCTACAGTGTCGCATTGTAATGGAAAAAATAAAGTGCTCCCCTCAGGTTTAGTAGCAGTTGAGTGCTGTTACATGTGTATGCTGTTGAGCCACTGTGTATGTGTAACTGTTGGAAAGCATCAATACAGAGGACTCATTAGTGGTGCTGTAGGGATACTGATACTAGAACGGTATCGCGATATCCTGCCATTAAAAACGGTACGACACCCTGTTTTCTTATAACCAATGCTTAAAGAATAATGTTTTAATACGAGCCATGAGTTACCTTGATGTACGACTGCAAGGCAGTGTGTGCGTGCAGTACTCTGCTTTAGAGGACACCATTAGTATTGTGATCCCACGGCAGATTTAACTGTGCTGCTGTTGGGAGCAAGCGGTCAAATAATACGCTGCAGCGATAAACAGAAGGAGGGAGTCAACAAGTGAAGTTAAAAAGAAGATTAAAGCAGGGTACGAATTTCTGCCCGGCTGCACAGTCCCACTCCACTGGTGTCTGTATCAGCTGAACTGCTTTAAATGCATTAAAGTATGATTTTACTGTGTCTCTGAAACATGAAATGGACAGAAAGGAGAAGCAGTGAGGTGAGTGACTCCTCTTTCTTCACAACACAGCACTTCCTACAGTTACTGTTGTGTCTTCCTGATTTTTTTCTCCTCCACGCTGCAGCACCACTCTCCATTTTAACTTTTACTAATGCGCTAGCCTTATTAAACACTGTCTGAACTGTTTAATATCAGAATACTTTACTGATCCCCAAAAATGCATATATAAAATAAACTATCAAAGAAATCACATTAGCTTAAGTAATCAGATTACAACACACCATTTCATTGTTTGGGGACTTCCTATTTATCCATCACTGCCAACAATTCACCTGCATTTGGCAGGAGGAAGGAGCTCGTTACAGACCCTGTCCAGGTCCCTGACACATTACACAGCCTACACTGAATTTTCACTTTACGGCTTAGAAAAAAAAAAAAATCTCATCACTTTTCTGGCATTACATTTCTTATTCATTATGAAAATATCATCAACTAAAGCTGACAAATGCTGTTACCTAAAAAATGCACTTGAGTCATTGTCCTCATGGCAACAAATAGTGGTTTACTGGCTTGACAGCCCGCTGTTGTTATGGACTGTCACATTATAGAAGCCTGCCTTCCTTATCTATAGCTCAGGAGAAAGAGCAACTGACAGTCGTCCTCTGGGGAGTGGAGGATGGGTGGGAGTGCAAAGGGAAATAAAGTGGAGAGGGGCAGCTGGACGGGTCTGAGCAGAAAGGCACTAAACTGTCACATTAACTGATATCTGCTCGTCCATCTTCCAAACGGCGTGACCCATCCGAGTGCTTAGAGACTTAACGCTATCATACACAATTAATGAGGACTGCCAGGATCATCTGTCTGATTTTGAATAAAAAATGGTGGGTTAAGGATGGAGGCAGAGTGGAGGTGAGAAAAGACATGCGTACATTAGAGAGAGGCAGAGGCAGACAGTAGAGGAGAGATGATGAAAGATTAAGAGGCAGAGAGGTGAGAGAACGAGGAGGAAAGGTGAAGTATAGGGGATGAAAGGAGAGAAAGGGTGTGTTAAACAGAGTGCAGATGGGTAAGAAGGTTCAGTGCAACAGAAAAGAGTCTCGTCACTGTTCTCAAACAGAGCAAAGGTGGTTTTATGAATTCCACCTGGAGCCAGAAGGGTCTCAGACCACCTCTGTGCAGGAGAGAGACTGGCGTTACAATGACGAGACGACGAGGGAGGGTAACTTTGGCATTCATAAAGTTTTCTAAACAAAAAAGCAGCCGTGGATTGTGACTGCAATACGGGCTACGAAACACTGCGCCAGTCTGAGATGAACCCAGCCCTTGTCCACACCCCTGCATGTTTTTAAAAGCATATGCTTGATGCAAATAAGAGCTCTCACACATTCATTTTTATGATTCTGAATGCAGTGTGGGAGTAAACTAAATGCCCTTCTTCCCTGAAGCCTGTCTGTGTTCAGTAAATTATCTAGCTCAGTCATGCAAACAAGTGGGATTTGGACAATTAGCCTACACAGTAAATGAGTGAGTGGCTTTCTGTTACTCCAGCAACTATCATCGCCGTGCCCCTGGAACAAGCCAATGGATTACTCTGGCAACCAATCCCACTTCAGCCCCTTATAAAAAAAGATACAACAGGTAAAAGTCTGAAATGGACATGGATCTATCACTGAGCCAACCGGTCAGATCTCCTCAGTGTATCCGTTTCTAGATCTTGCTGCATTTTGCATAGATTTGCATATTATAGGGACATATTTGCATTTAGTATGGCCAACAGAATGACCTGTCCACCTGCTATGGAAATCTCTGTGGACCCTATAAGGCAGAATGTGACTAACTGACCATCTGCCACTAAACTTCTTCCAAGTCAAGTGTGGGTTGTCAGCAGCCTGTTTAAAGGACAAGGCTGGCAAACTTCTGTATTTTATCTTCAGCACTGAAACCGGATGGAATATCAGGCGGATACTGCCTCAAATAGCTGGATCGGGTATCACTGACAATGGGCTCATTCTATTCAATTCAGTTCTATGTTTATATACTATATACACATTACAGACTGGAATGTTACTGCCTGTTTAAGAAGAAGAAGATGAAGAAGATAGTCCTTTATTAGTCCCGCAAGGGGAAATTCAATTTTTACACTCTGTTGTTAACTTATACAAGGTACATGCAGACCTGAACACACACATGCACAAACATGCAACAATGGAGAGGTGTCAGAGTGAGGGGGGTGCCCCAGAAAAGCCCCCCGAGCAGTTGGGGGTTTGGTGCCTTGCTCAGGGGCACCTCGACAGTGCCCAAGAGGGAAACTGGGCACCTCTCCAGCTACCAGTTCACACTCAGTTCTAGGTCCATGTCGGGACTTGAACCGGTGACCCTCCGGTTCCCAAGCCAACTCCCTACAGACTGAGCTACTGCCGCCCCCCAAGTTCTGACCAATTTGTTGCTGCATTAAAAATATTTACACTTGAATTGTGATTCTTGCTAATTTTGAAGATTTTTTTTGTTCCAAGGTGTATGATTTATTATTTTAATAATAATTCAGTAATTTACATTTTGTTTTACAATGTTTGGAAAGCAAAGTCAAGCCAGATGTTGCCTTACACATAAAATAATGTTCCCAGTCGCCACACAATGAGGCTTACAGCTTATTAATTAAACACCGGTATCACTATCAGTATCAGGGCTAGGAAAAGTCACATCAGGGTATCCCTAGAAAAGACCAAAACCGCCAATGCATTCGTTCATCTCTCAATACTTTCGGGACCTTCAAATGAAAGTTGTGAGCTCATGTTTACAACATGGGGGGTTGTGTACACAATATGCTTACTTCATATGTACTCTTCTCGTAAACAAGCAAACACGACCCCATTTGAAGGCAGCATTTCTCTACCTCATTTGTGGCTCTTTGCCTAAAGCCCACTGGTTCCTACTGAAGATGTAGATCTTAAAAACAGTCCCAAATATACAGTAAATTCCTAAAAAAGCAGGGCACTGCAGTTTCTAGCAAACGTTGCTCAACAGGAGCAAATAATGCATTTTTTGCAGACTATCATCAGCTGCGAATTACTACAGGCGAGGTCAACACAAAATAAACAATGGAGCTCGTGTCCTTGGTAGGGCTGTAGCCAATCAAAGAAAATCTTGGTCAACTGGAATACTACCTACTTTTAAACCAATCAATTGGTCGATGTAGGGCTGCACAATCTATCAAATATTAATCATAATCACACTTCAGGCTTCCTACAAGTAAATGAACATGACTGACTGTGATGCTGATGTTTAGAAGTCTATGAGAAAATAACCCTACATCTCATTTTTATCACCTGAGTAAACATTGTAAACATGGGTTCATGGTCTCAATCACTAGTTTCACGTCTTCTTCAACACAGCATGATGTTCATTTTAGTAAATTATTGTCCCATTTAGAGTCAGATAGACCATGAAGCAGGTTATGGTTTAGGGCGTGGCTACCTTGTGATTGACAGGTCGCTACCAAAGCATTGTCCGGTCTGAGAGTTGTCTGTGTTTTCGTCGGTCTAAGAACTTTAACCCTTTCACAGTCTTTCAGTCTTTATTAAAAGTTAATTATAACATTTTGGTCACCTAAAAATGTCTGCATTTGGTTGCACTTAGCTCCTTCCTCTCGTGTCACTTCTGGTTGCAAAAAAACAAGATGGTGACACTTCTGTTCTCTGTTGTATAATACACCACATAACACACCAAACAGGAAAAAATATGTGCTAATCAACCACGCAGACCGGACCCACAAACTGCCAACTTTAAGCATTATAGTAGTATAATTGTCAAGACAAAGACAAGGACAGAGACTGAGAGCCACTGTGCTTTCCAAGATGCTCCTCAGAGCTCCTCCTGCATGCTGGGAGCAGCTACAGCTGTCCACCCCCGCCCACAGTGGGGGGAAGATCTAGGCTAAATAAACAGACAAATTGTGCCAAATGGTGTTCTTTATAGTTGAATAGCAGCCAACGAAGTAACCTTTCATGAAACACATCAACCCTGTTTCATATCAACCAACCAATCGACCAGAGGGTCTCAGCCCTAGTTCATGGTAATGAAAGAAGGTGTCTCATAGAGCAACAATGCATTTCAGTCATATTTTTAATACTCACTGACAACAGTGGAGCACTGGCTATAAGAAGCTTCTGGCTACACACGGAATACTTTGCTCATGCTGACAATAACAAAAACATAACTTTAACATCCTTTAACATCTTCAGTCTCTGATGCCAGAGATCTCTCTTCAGGACAGTCAAATTACTTCAGTTAGTTTGGTAAAGCGCCCATTGGTTCCAGTACACTACATTAGTTGATTCCGTTATGATCAGTGTCATCCCCATTAGTGGCACTGGCGTGGACGCAATCATCAGCCAACACTGTTCAAAATAATAACGCATGATGCAAGGACAACATGATTGCCATAATTGCTCGGTAATTGCAGTGCAAGACATATCCTGGCCAGGCAATTGCTCCACAAATTATACCCAACAAAATTGCTCCAGGAACATGTTTCATAACTGCTCAGCTTACATCAGAAATGCTATAAGCTCGGCCTCACACCTACTTTTGCTGCTGCTTCAACCCCCTGAGACCTGCAGGATCGGCACGATTCTGACCGACTTCCAACAGGCTGGAGCAGGTTCGATTTTAGAGCTCGGGTGGAAGTCCAGATATCACATAAAACTAGAAAACCAAAGCAATCCATTGGCACCATGTAATTCTAGCTTATCGGGAAGGATAAATAACACTCCAAATTTTGGCGGGGAAAAACTGGCAAGGTCATTTTCAAAGGGGTCCCTTGACCTCTGATCTCAAGTAGTGTGAATGAAAATGGGTTCTATGTAAGTATAAGTCGCCCCTTTACATACATGCCATCTTTATGATAATCACATACAATTTGGGTTTAAAAAAGTGCAGTTTTATGCATGCAATACAAATGTGTTATTTTTGCAAATACTAAAATGATGTGTTTGAATATTTCTGCATACTGGGGCTCTTAAACAGTCTTGGAATTGCATAAATTGGGTATCACTGTAAAGCCAGGAGTTGATCATTGATTTAAATTTCACTGTATTAAATGACCTGTGGTGACCCCAAGGATAATTACAGCCTTATGAAAGTTTACAGCCACAAACTAGAGACCTAGAGCATTCAGAGGATGGATGGCTTTCCTAGCTAGACTGACTATAAGGGGGTTTCTGAGTAGTTACCAGAAAATTAGTGCTCGCCATCCAATCACCAAATATGCAGTTCTTACAGAAATCTCCAATGTCAGAAGTTTTTGATACCAAATGACAGCATGGCTTTTTCCTATGGTGGTCCTCAAGGTCTTGGTGTGTGATATTTTGGAGGGTGTTTGTTGATCATTTTTATCAATTCTTGAGCGGGAAAAAAAGGTTAGATGTAGCACCAAATCTGTGTAACAAAAAACTGCAAAAAACAACTTATGAGGCACGTGTGAGCAAGGGGATCGCCGTCATATACTTCCACTATAATGTTCTAAACCCTTGCACATTTTCACAATCTGTCTTAATTAAATAATTAATGTTTATTTCTGATTTATGACTATAACAACATGACACAAATTGCTGAGCTGTAGCTCAAAATAACCTTAATGTTCCCAGCTTTCAGGTGATGTACACCACTTCTGTGACATCTACTGCTGACTTGCTATCTGCCCTTGAAGACCCCCTTTATGCCCCCCAAAATAGACAACAACAGGTTTACTGTGGGTCTCAGAGGGTTCAAGGCATTTTAGCAGATGTAAATTGTTTTATTTTAAGTATGGAACTTTTTAACATTTTCTTGTGTAACAAAGCTGTTTGGGACCAAAGCAAACTTTCAGTCTTGACTGAGTGGTTCATTAAGTTTAATCTGAAATAAATCTAAGACCTTCTGGCAGAAAAACAGATGCTTAAGGGAATGGAGTTAATATTCATAAAGAGAAACGATCTACAGATCTGTATCCAGATCTGCTAGAGAGGAAGTGATACATTACACTGATGTACAAATCCCGAGCTCTGATAAAGCATAAATGCTCGTACGTCCTCTATTTGCAGATTGGTCTAGCTTGAGGTTTGTCTGCCGAGTACATTGAAATATTTTAAGTAATGGTCAACTGGAAATGACTTTTGAGTGAAACTAAATTTGAGCATAGATCAGCACAACTCACTATAATCTTCTTGAATTTAACCATGTGGGCATTACTCTGCAGATTTCGGTTGTTTTCTTTTACTCATACATTCATGAAATGCCAATGCAAGAGTTCAGAGGAAAAGCTGGGTGCTGTGTATGCTTTGTATGCTTATTTGTATGCAGAAGACAATGCGCTGAGCAGCCCAGGGATCTTGTAAATGTCATCAAAATTAACTTACAACTATACGCCTTCCAGTTCCCATTACCAGTTTAATCATGAGTTTCAGCTCCCGCCCGATGGGTACAAGGCCTAAACCCAAGTACCACTGTACTGTAACAGAACCAGGACATCCATTATTCCGAGCCAGGCCTGTCATATGCTATTACCAGTAGCTGATGGTAATTGTCTATGACAGATGAATGCTGATGGATAGGTTTTGGATTCCATTTCCTTGTGCAGTAGTGAATACTATATTCAAACATCAGCATGTAGTGTGGCTACCCCTGCCCTGCACCATCTGCTTGGTGCTGTAATGATAACGGCATTGGATAGCAATGCACAACATTAACATGCCTTGGTGTCTCCACTGTGTAGAGGCCTCTCCAGTCAGCCTGTACACAGAAACAGGAAGAAATAGAGATTGCACTACAGGAACCAAGGGCACCAAGAGCACCAAGGGTCAGGCTCTATCCCAGCCCAGCCCAGTAATGGACAATGGGAGACATTTCCACATTCATTTGGCACTGAGGAACTGGATTATGGGGTCCTCCCGATGCGTTATTAGCTAGTGCAATTATAGCTCAGAGTGCAAACCTGGTGAGTTTATGAAGCTCATTCAAACACAAGAAGGGAGGTAAGCAGGAGATGGATAGGCCAGACGATTTTTACTCAACCCAGGCCTCATGGTTCACAAGATGCAGGGCTGAGAAGATGAGGGTTGGGAGAAGAAATGCAAAGGGGAGGGGAAGCGGAGGAAATAAGGGAAATTGCGTGGAATCGGCACGTTCACTGAAATGGGTCAATGTTTCGCAACACTCGTTGCTGCTGGTAAGCGGGGAGTCCACGACAGCCGAGGGGAATCTGTCAAGTTAACAGCACACTGTTGCTACTGGATTGTGACTTAAATCCAAGCTGCCCAGCGGAGGCTTATAGGGCTCTATGGTATCCCTGCACCGCCTTGCCTAACCCCAGATAACCCAACACACACCCACACTCAGCACTGAGGATACCCATGACAGACTGATGATCTCCTTCCCATTTTTCTTGCATTAAACACTGATGAGGAGATAAATGCTGACTACACATCAATATCTATGAATAATCCATATGTTCTCATGAATATTAACGGTGCGTACAGACATAGCGGAATCTTCCTTCCATAAGACATGTAAAATCTACAATTTCCTACATGCTGATATTTATTATTGGTTGATTTTCTGGGTCTGGTCTCGGCTATGGTGGCCGCAGGTAACTTACTATGATTAAGTATAATTTAAAGCATAATTTAATGCCTGTCTGTACTCACTGATGGGCTGATTATCCTTTAATATAAAAGGAATGAGGAAAGAAAATTCCCCACAAATTCCTGCCATGGCTAGTATAAAACTTCTTCCATCGATCAATCTGTCCTTTTTTTGCCCCTTAAGTAGGTCAAATTGACAAAGCGAAGCAAAGCAGCCCAGGCTTCCTTTTTCCCCGTCAGCATTTCCCAAAGCATTCCCAGAGGCCATGTGGGATGTGTAATCCCTTTAGCATGTTCTGGGTCTGCCTGGGAGTTTTTCCAAAGGTGGACAAGCCTGAAGTATCTATAAGTAGGTGTGTAGAGCCCTCACTGATAAGATTCCCAAACTGGCTCTTTTTAAGCATGAAAGAGCTGTACTTCTACGGCATAGTATTTTTGTGTCCTCACCCTATACCAGAGAATGAGTCAAAACTCATTAAAGTAGCTTGAATCTGTGATTTCATTCTTTCTGTCACCGCCCAAAGCACATGACCGCAGGTGAGAGATCAACTAGTAAATCCAGAGCTTTGCCTTCAGGCTTAGAGCCCTCTATAGTCAGGTGTGACACCCACATGACTGGGAATTCTGTACCAATTTGCCAGTCGATCACAGGCTCCATCTGACTCACGAACAAGATCCCAATTTACTCCCTCACCTACCTCAGCCACTTTAGGGCTGCGCACTTCATCGAATGTTAATTTTGATTATGATTCAGTCGTCCAAAGATTATGGAAACAAGATAATATAGATAAAACGATTATTGTGTCGCATTTGGTTTCTCAGTGACGCTCACATTATGCATGGTTATAAATCCAGCTGACCATTTTCTTTTACATCGGTGCGCTGTCGCCCCATTCGCTGGGTCAGTGATGGCTGCTTGGTGTGGGAGAGTGAATGCAACCAACTCTACGTTGGCTTGTAAAGGCCTGCTCACAGATCCACAAGCTTTACAGCAGCACTCACCGATTCCCATTGACGTAGACTTGGTGCTCGCTACGCCCTCTCTCCCTGTGTGGGGACACAGGGCCCCATGCTCAACCGGGTGGACTGTCCTCAGTGCATCAGGGACTTTCCCACCGGTTAATAAACTTGTGACAACACCGGTGTTACCAATGACACTGCACATTTTACAAGAAAAGATGGCGGTCAGTAGATGACCTTTAACAGTGGATGGCTATGTGTCTGGCCTCTCCACTCCAGCTTTCGCTGCATGGCAGCGTGTGCCTCATTAACATTATGGCCCCCTCACAGTATTTAAATACAAAATACTGCTAAATCAGTGCTTTTGCTTTTCGCTTTGACACCAAATCCTCCGCCAGTCATCTTATCTGTCAACTCTTTCTCGTCACGTGAAATTTGACTCCTGCTGAGACTCTGTACGGAGCAGGCACTTTCACTGTCAGTTTGTAGCAACAGTCATCCATCTACATATTGATATCACAGCGCTGATGTCTGAAAATGAACTAAATGGGTTTTATTTCTAAAAAAAAATAAAAAAGGCAAAACAATGAAAAACAAATTTGTTTTTAAGAGTACTTCATAGATCTAAGCTCTTAATTTTGCTCTCAAAGTACACCAGACTCCACCAGACAAAAAAAAAAACAAATTGAGCTCCATGACCCCACCAGTATTCTTCCAAGATTAAAGAGATTAAAGAGTCTCCACAACCAGACTGGAAGCTGCACTGCTCCTCCTCAATCGGAGATCAGCGGTTCAGCAATCGCCTGGAGCATCCTTTTCCAGCACCCTTACATAAGACCTCCTGGAGAGGCTGAGCAGTAAGATACACCAAGAGCCCGGGCACATCTTTCTTTCCCCTTTTTCTGAAGTGCGAACCACCACTCACTGTCACATCTCATTTCAATCATTTATTTTCCTTCACAAGAACGTAAGTAAATCTGTCTTCCTCTGAGGACACCCTAGAATTGCAGAACAGTGAAACAAATAACAAAACATTTAAAACATGGAGCTTGACTGCATCAGATTGAGGAGAAACTTACTGTGCCACCGACGATCCTGCCCAAGGGGTACCAGGCTCTTTCATCAAACCAGTTAAGGAACTCGTAGAAGCCATTTGTGGTGAGATGATGTGTTGATCTGTAATTGAACCTGAAGAAAAAAGAGAAGAGGGCTGGCTGAGTTTAAGGCAAAATAACAACCACATACAGAAGAGAAATCTACCTCCATTTTTAGACCACATTTTGCCAAAATGTTATCGCTACTGACAGACCAAAAACACTTAGTTCTAGGAAAGGAAAGAAAACATTATTTAATTTCCAGATTTTCTGAAGGCGGTCTGAATGGGTAAGCTGCAGAGACTTTGCCTTGTTAGAATAGGGACGATAAAGCCTCCATTCACTATGTGTGCCTTTGTGCTGATGCCAACATCTCTCAGGTCAGCCCTCGGTTAAAAACCGGAGAGATGAAGGGCGCTCACACATACTGTGGCATTTTTCTGAACAAAGCCTGCCTATTGCAAAGATAACTCCAACTGCAACCACTGGCATGTGCTGAGGTGACAAAGGCAGAAAATGGGTCTGGTGTTGGAACAGACAAATAACAACACAAAAAACAAACCCTGAGAATAAATATAAGGAATATCACAGCAAACAGGTCTTGAATCACACCGTGGCAGTGGTAAGCTGAGGGGGTTGGAACAGCAGTAGAACAAAAGAGCTGACACTGTTGAGAGGGCTGCTGCCAAAGAGGACGAAGCAAGTGTTCGGTTAATACTCAGAGGCACCTTTTTCACTGCACAGCTCATTAATGTGGGCTGCTTTATGGCATGTTCAGAGGCCCGTATACCTCATGTAAGACACCATATACCTCATGTAAGACACTTCATGCACAGATACCCTATAGCAAGGTAGAGCAGTTTGCTAAAGGACAATTACCTGTTCTGCTGATCTCTAAGAGCGGACAGGAGATCATCTGACATGACTAATTCAAATCAACTCTTGTACACACGAGACAGGTTGTTTGATTCAGGCTATATGAAGTATAACACTTAAAGCAACACAATAACAACATGTTGAGCCACTGGCATCATATGAAACTAGACAAAAGGAATCCAATGGTACCAGCCATGTCATACTAGCTTGTCATGGAGGAGGCCAAATAATGAAAAAGAGTCGTGGCTACTTTCAAAGTTGTCCCTTGACCTCTGACCTCAAGATATGTGAATGATACAAATACATGTCATCATACTTGACACACTGACAGCTGTTGTTGCCTGTTGGGCTCGAGTTTGCCATGTTATGAATTTAGTATATTTTTTATACTAAATGCAATATCCGAGAGAGTTTCTGGACAATATTTGTTACAATATTTGTACAACAATTAATAGTTGTTTAGTGTTAATTGATTTCCAAAAATAAATATAAACATATATTTGTATAAAAGGAAACATACTCCCATGCTTGATAAATCTCCCTTTAAGGTAAAAACGAACATAAATCTCTGCAATCAATTTGTGATTAAATATTTTACTCTATTGACAGCCCTAACAATATCTTCAGCAAGGAGCCTAAAATGGTACAAAACAATACAAAGCCATGTTTATGCATCCTTTAGTTTTTAAAAACCTTGATTTTTGTGTTTATCGTCACTCAAACTGTCTATTGTGCTGCAGTAATACAAGTCTGAGGAGCCTCAAAATGCTGATGTTTTGAATAAAAAAAATTGTGATTATTCTGACAGATATTACAATACAATTTGTGCTATTAGAGGGAATGATAACTTATAGACCATTACTCTCGTTTTCACTGAAAATGTATTAAAATGATTATGGTGTCTGTAAAGATGTTGTCTTAAGTCTGTAGAATATGATTTGGACAATGACAATATTTCATTTAAATGGTATTTTGACAGGCATTTCATCTTTAACAAATAGAGTGCCTCCCGCAATTTGAAAATTGCGGGAGGCATTTTACGATTTCAATGAAATTTCAATTAACAGTGCAGCCCTAATTTATGTAAATCTTCAGATCATACGCATACACAGCCCATATTTACAGTGGTGTATTAACAACCGACTGTTTAGAAGCTAATGCTCCCTCTAACATGGACACAACACATAAGATTACAAGTCATTAGAGGTAAAGTTTGCCATTCTAATAAAACAAAACATGGAGATAGTATACTACAGATCTAAACTGCGATTTGCATCAAAGTGCACTAACAGACAAAACACAAACATGACCAGATTTGCACATGCAGTAGTTCATGAGATCATTTTAAAGGGGAACTACTCTCATTTTCAAGATTCATACATGTTATTCCTAAAAAATATAAGTAAACACAAACAACAACATTTTCTGTTTCACAAGAGACAACACTACAATGGAATAAAGCTCATTTGGGTATAAAAAGAAAGCATAAAATCCGTCTCCCCATTTATCATCTATGGAGCAGCTCCAGACATTGTATCCTATGGCAACACAAGTTTGAGACTTACTTCTCTGGTTTCTGGCTTTGAGAGAGAGAGGAGCTCATGTTCACTAATAGTGACTGGACTTTCCACGGTCACGAAAATAACATACTGGAATTTTTAATGTGGGTGGCGTTCCCATTTAAATCAATCCAGATTTGTGCCAAAATGTTATCAATTGTTCCCTTGACCTATGACCTATTAGGCATATACATTTCACTGAAATCTCTTACAGGTCTGTGAAGGATCCTACTACCCAGACAGCAACAAATACATGGGAACTACTTTGTCAAAGTAACTATGAGCACATAAATTCCAGGGACATTGTAGTAATTAAGTCTATGTTATTTGTGGACAGTAAAGAAATGACAGCGAAAAACTAGTACGGCCTCAGAAAGGTAACACAGGCCTGTCAACAGCCCCAAATCAAATCAACAGCATTTCCTCACTTCTTTCTACTCAAGTTTGAGATTTAGTGAGCACTTCCACCGTTTAAGATCGAGTGTGTGAAGGCAAGTAAACCAGGGAGAGAGGCAGCAGCAGAGTTGTCACAAAGCTGCTGGAGTGTGTGCCGCTTATACACTTGTGATCAGGACAGTGTGTTTAAAATCGCTGACATGAGGTGCAGTTCATTAATCATCACAAGGTGCCTGGTTTTCTAGTGCCTTCACATTACACCTGAAGCCGGAGCAGCTCTCCTCTCTCATGCAGTGCCTCCCATCTTGTTTTCCTCAAAGAGCATGTTGTTGCCAGACAGTCATTTCAAACTCAGTGCTGCGAACTGGTCTGTTCATCTTGAGCACCATGCATCAGCTGTAAAATCTAAAATCTTTTCTAATTACTGGCCCCCCTGTAAACTAGGTTTGTAAGAAAATATTGATACACAAGTATCGCGATATTATGTTTAGCTATACAGTATTGATTCTCCAAAACGCTGCACTGATTTTTAATTAACCTCTTACTTTGCTGCTATTGTCGTTCGCAGGTTGTTGGACTCAGTTTTAATGCTAGAGTGAAGGTATAGGTATTACATGAAACTAGAAAACCTAACAAGAAGAAGAAGAAAATAGCAATATATTGCTATTGTATCACAATACATAGCAAGATATCAAATCGTTACCCTTGTATAATGATATGCATCATATCGCCAGATTCTTGCCAATACACAGCCCTACAGTGAACAGGTCCAACTTGTCTGTTTTAAGACATTTTGCTTTTGCTTGCAACTGTGTTTATGTAATACACCTAATATTGGTGTTTTATATGCAGATATATTTATTTCATCTGATGGTTGCACTGTAAAACCCACAAATGTCCATAATAACTTGATGTTCTATTGATTGCCCAGGAATAGAGCGCAATCTTCAAATTTAGTGTCTTTTCAAATTCTCTATGACAGCGCTTACTAACTACATTAGTGAGTCAATGGGAGCAAAGTGATCGGAAATTAGAGGTTGAATATTCTCTATCCCTTGGATGAAAAACACGGAACAAGTAGAAAAGTATAACAGGCATTGTGCTTCTTACAGTGATCTTGAAAAGCTACTGAGGAGCTGACATGGGTGTTTATCCTTGCGGCTACTTGGCCAATCATATCATTCAACAACCAGAGAACTAGGGCCCTGAATCTGGGCACAATACAGCCAATGACAAACACACCATTCAGCTGGAACGCAAGACTCACACAGAAAAGAATACACCATTGTTCACTGGTTGTTTTTGCTTTTTTGGCTCAAAAAATCCTGCTCAAATTTTACCATTGAAGATTCAGTGTTGTCCATCACAACTTAGTACTTTCGTCCTCCAAAGCTCATTTTGCTGCAAACAATTCAAAGTGGGCGAATAAACTGCTCTTGCAAAATCAGATAGTGGTCTAGACAATACTTGCTCTTCCATTCTGTGAGTCTATTTCCTTTAAATGCTGAGATGTGTGCAAAGACCCACAGTGTTACTAAGTGCAAGGCTGCAGGGGCAGCCAGGTGTGAGAGTTGCACCACAGCGGGACTTTGAATGCATGTGGAACTGGCCGGCCTCTTTTGTCTCATTGTTCTGCAGCTGTCAAATCAGCGAGGCAGAAAGAAAGCAAATTTAAAGAAAGCATTCTAAAAGACAACTTTGCACACCGCCAAAGCCATATCCACAAAACCCATTTTCCAATGATCTCGTGGACAGCCGAGCGGAGTGCTTTATCTCTGCCCTTGTCACTTTGATGGGGCGGATAATGTAGCTCTGCCAGGCACATTAGCAATTTAATGCATAGCTGCCAATATGGTCTCGGGCCACGGAGCACATGATGACGAGTGATGCCACTGCGGCACCTCCAACCACCAGCAAATGAGCTACACCTTTAATACCATGAAAAAATGAACTGAACTGATAGCTAGGAGGATGAAGGGGAAAATGGCCCCTAAATCAACCCCTCAGATAATATCTCAAAGCAAAAATGAAAATTAGGACTGGCATATTGTGCACTTTAGATCACTCGGGGCCCCCTGCCGACATCATAATTCATTTTAATCAAGGTCCGTTTCACTGATTACCAGTTTCCTGTTGAGACAGGGCCATCATCATCAGCATGACTAAGTGGGCTCCATTGCTGTTTACAAGCCAGTAATGTCTCATTCAGTATTGACTACATAATCAGATGCATCACTGCCTTTTCCCCACTGGTCCCTGATGTGGTGAAATGTCTGGTTCCAGGGGTGTAATCTCCACCTTGACTAATTAGCCATCTCTGTCAATCTCTGAATGAATAACGTGTAAATGAGACCCGGGGTGGTGGCCCAAAAGGCAAGTGAGCACATACAGCATGAGCTTCACACAAGACACTCATCAGATGGGCAGGTTTGAGCAATTCCAAGATGATGGTGGTTTTTCATTTAGAGTTTTGTTTTTTCAAGGCAGCAGTCTTGAAAGGCTATACTGAACATGTGACACCTCAGTAAAGGGTTTGCAATGAAAAGGGATCCTTGAAAGGTAAAGGTTGGGGAGACAGGTGGCCTACACCTTAGCATGCTATCACAAATCAAAAGTATGGCAGTTAATATCACAATATCAGATACAAGACACAATTAAGATAAGACAGATGCAAAGTATACTTGTTGGATAGTTAGTTTACATCCATTTTTTGAGTGATGTTGTCATGATTATCATATGAATTATTGAGTTATGGCCAAAAATGTGCCTTGTGGCATCAAAGTGACCTTTACCTGACCACCAAAATCTGATTAGTTAATCCTTGAGTCCAAGTGGAGGTTTGTGCCAAACTTAAAGAAATTCAAATTCTCAAGGCGTTTCCGAGACATCACAAGAATGGATGCATGTGAGGTCACAGTGAAGTTTGACCACCAAAATGTAATTAATTCGTCCTTGAGTCCAAGTGGATGTTTGTGCCTGATGTAATGATATTACCTACAGGCGTTCCTGAGATATTGCTTTCACGAGAATGGGACGGGCGTGAGGTCGCATGGTGACCTTGACCTTTGACTTAGAAAATCTAATGAGTTTATCACTGAGTCCGAGGGGACATTTGTGCCAAATCTGAAGAAATTCCCTCCAGGTGTTCTTGAAATATCGTGTTAGTGAAAATGGGACAGACGTACAGAAGGACACCCTGAAAACATGATGCCTCTGGCCACGGCTATCGCTGGCATGGAGGCATGAAAAATATAAAATGGGAATTTCCCCAAAAAGCCCCTTACTTAATACTTTACAATAAAAGGATTACAACTATCTGCACCCTACCGAATTTGACCTTTTAATAGCCCCAATAGGATTTTGTGGTTGGATTACCTGAGAGTTGCATGATAGTTTGTTTTTAGTTACACTGCACTCTTTCCCTTCCTGCCTCAAAACTAATACTCTCATGCTGGTAGAAAGGGTCACACTAACTGGCTCACTGGACACTGACAGCTGCCAAATGGCTTTAATAGCGCTCAGAGTCCTGCATGTCTGCCATCGTCTGACAAGAAGAGGCATCCTGGCATGTCATCTAGCGGCTGTATTATTCAATCAAAAGGTGTTGTGTGTGTGTGTGTCTTCCTGCTCGTTCAATGGCCCAGTAAGGTAATTGCATTCTGTAAACGTGTGATGGAAATATTGTGCACATGGTACAAGACATCACTTAGTAAATCTGAAATGAAATATTGGCTGTAATTAATTACCAGCCTGACAGCGAATGCAGTCGGTTCAATGAGGCACCTTTTCAGTTGATGGGGTGAAGGTTGTTCATCGAAACCGGAGCAGCAAAAACAAATGAACTGTATCATTGGGAGATAAATACCAAACATACAGCTAATTATTGCCAGGTCAACCATTAACAAAAATCCCAAAGAGACAAAAAAAATATCTAATTTCAATGTGCGAACACTTGCTGACACCGCAGGGAACAGTCTTTCAAGTGAATTGCAGAGCTCATCTTTTGAGATAAAGAGGTCCAGAGACAGCCATTTAATCCTAATGCTATTGGAAATAACCCTGATCAAAAGATTTTTCAATATTAGACACTCTCCTGCATGCTTAAAAAAAAAAAAAGTTTTAATTTTGTTCTTAACATCACCGGCTGCCTTTACCTGTTCATTATTTTGGCTACAATAATCCCAGTGGCAAACAAGTTCTTTATAGTCCAAAGACCCCACCAAGGCCAGCAAATACTGTTTGTAGAGGCAAGGAATATAGTGCATACAGCAGTTGGGCATGCAAAGTTGGACAAAAACAGGCAGAATTGACAAATTACAATTACCTACAAGTACAGTTTGAAGTTCACATCCACGTCTGTCTAAAATGTCATCGCTACATCAACTTATCCAGATAGAAGACAAAAACGTGTTTTGTGAGGTCACAGTGATCTTGACCTTTGACTAGGGCTGGGCAATATAGCAATAATATATAAATATTGTGATATGAGACTAGATATTGTCTTAGATTTGTATAATCATCATCATCATCATCATATGGCATAAATGTTGTCTTTTCCTGGCTTTAAATGCTGCAAGTGATGTAATTTTCTGAACTTACCAGACTGGCTGTACTATCATTTACTTTTAACCACTTAGCCATTATATTCACACTACTGATTATCAAAAATGTCTAAATATTTTGTGAAAGCACCAGTTGTCAATCCTACAGTACTGTCACGATATTGAGGAATTTGGTCAAAAATATTGTGATATTTGAGTTTCTCCCTATCACCCAGCCCTACCTTTGACCACCAAAATCAAATCATTTTACCTTTGAGTCTAAGTGGATGTTTGTGCCAAATTTGATGATATTCCCTCCAGGCGTTCCCAAGCTATCTCGTTCACAAGAATGGGCCAGACGGATGGAAGGATAAGCACCAGACAGACAAGCCGAAAACATAATGCCTCTGGCCACGGCTGTCGCCGGCGCAGAGGCATAAAAATAAGTTACTCTGTGGGATGCGTTGAGGACCTTGCCAGGAAGCCCCCCAAACATATCAACATTTGAATTTCAATTAAAACGCTGGACTGATTAAATGTGCATTTGGATCAGTGCTTAGCACTGGATTGATACAAAAAAAAAGCCCCTCTAATCTAAGCTTTTCTGAATGAACCAGCTGGCAATGGTAACACAAGCAGATGGTTTCTGTTTTTGTGCCTTGGTGGGGTGCAAGATCATCATGTCAGTATGCAAAGAGCCAAACTAGTGCCTGTTAGAACTAATGAATGAAAATTGAAAAATCGCACTGCATCTTGAGGTAAAGAGACATAATGGCATAAATATTGACTTGCCGAGGGGAATAATTTCAATACACATTACTGTGCTCCAGCTTCAACTGGGAATACCCGACAGACGAAGAACAGCTATAAACTATAACTGTTTATTTGCTTCAGCACCACATTTTGACAGTCAAGATAAAGATTCCCACATAAAACAGTTCGGGTTGTAAAAAAAAAAAAAAAAAAAAAAAAAGAAAAAGGAGCAGAGTTATTCACTTCTGAAATAGGGCACAGCCTGATAAAGACTTGCCTTTGCCTCGCTATTCTGTGACTGCGTCAATGCTGCGTCTCTTACTCTAATAGTAAACGCGTAAAGAAGCTTATGAAATTTCTTCAGTTTTGGAGTGGTCAGCTTTATGTGTAAAATACTCGGTCGGAGTTATTTGAAGGCAATTAGCCAATGAAGTCTACATTTTCCTGACACCAGATTTATGGAGAGCAGAGTCGCCGCTATTGACATCCTAATTATCTTTTCACAGACACACAGACTCTTATTCACACCTGTGTGAGAACAGCTTGGCAATACCCATCACAATGACACAGACTTATAATGCCTCGCGGGTCTAATGGAACAATCGATCTTGAATTAGGTTATTTTCTTAGCAGAGCTAAACAAGATGCTTACACAAGCTATAAGCAGAGAAGGAGAGGCACTGAATAATAAATTACCCAAACTGGGCCAAGAGTGCACAGTGATCATGCATACAGTAGTAGTGTAGTAGTCCTGAAACAGAATCAAGTCCGAAGCAATGTATAATGCTAAACATTGTCCATCTGCCTGAGGTGGCTGAGAGCACATGGATGGACAGCACTGGTGAAGCTGCTATCATTTCTGATAAATTCATATATCTGTTTATAATACAAAACATTTGCTTGCTATACATTTAATTTACTGGTAACACATTATAATAACCATCATTTACAAATGGTAAATTGATAATTGATACTTAATAATTGATCACTAAAAATGTTTAATATTAGTATGCTATAATTTATGTTATTTTACCAGTTTAAACTTTTGCACATATAACATTTTATATATCACACACACACACACACATCTGTTGATGATTAAGATATTTGTAAACATTACAGACATTGATTGTAAAACATCTATAAACATTACAGAGCTATTAATACTATGTAAATAGTTACTTGTTGCAACTAATGATTCTAATACCTTGATTAAATGGTTAATAAATACATCATATAGCATTTCTAAACCTTATTTAGATATATAGTTAATACTTTGTCAATGATCAATAACTGGTTTCTTGACCATCTGTCTATGTTAAAGGTAGGGATGTTAATAATTGATCATTTAACTGTTAACCAACATTAAAAAAAAACGTTTAAAAGAAATAATTAATTAAAAAGAGAGTAAAACTCAGGAGAGCAGCTTGTCAGCTTAAGGCTGAAAAGCTGGTACATCTTAATAGTCCACCTTAAGAGAGTCTCAGAATTAGAGGGTCGATTATCAGATTTTTTTTCCAAAATTAGCATCCGTAGTTAAAGATTTACAATGAATTTGGTAATCATTAAAATGTTATAATGTGTACATCAAATAAACTGATAATGTACTGTATGTAAGGGCTAATGTACAGTAAAGCGAGCCGGTTATTGTCGTGAAAGAAAGCCTGACAGGGTGATGCTGTACCAACACGGAGCTCTCGTCAGCCTGAAGGGGTTTCCTTCACAACAACGTCGCGCTAGCTGTCTATACAGTATCCCGTTTATTACACGGCTACTTCCTGAAGAAATCAATAATCTGTCACAAAACAGTCCGACATCAGAACTGTAACATAGCAACAGTCGGCTACAAACATACAGAAATAACAGACTGCAGAACACCAAAAAATAATTTCATATTACACAAACTAATGACAAAATAACCTACATTATAGCACTATTAATAATTATAAACATGAACAATGCAATTGTTTGTTAACAGTAATAGAACTGTTAACTCAGATAAATTAACTATCAATGTATCATATATGAATGATGGTTATTAAAAAGTATTACCAATTTGCTTACTTTTCTTTGTTTTATACGATAAAAGAAAAAAATCAAATCTTCGGTCCCTTTTGGCTGCTAACTTGTGATCAGGTCTGGAGCATATGAATTATAGCTGGAGGTTTTTTTATTACGATGCAGCAACTAATATTTTGTCATATAGTTGGTCTTCAAAGTAAAAAAAAGTAATAATCATCTCTCATTATCCGACATTTTTTATGCTAAGCGATTAAAAAGAAACGTTTAAATGAAAAATGCATGTTTTGGGCCTGTTTCAAACAACAGTGTCAATTATCTAACTGTAATAATACCAGTGTTTAAATTGGTACAGTGAACCCTCGTTTATCGCGGGAGTTGCGTTCCAAAAATAACCCGCGATAGGTGAAATCCGTGAAGTAGTCAGCTTTATTTTTAACTATTATTTTACAATGCAATACTGTACTATAGAATGAAACCAAAAATCAAAACCTGTTTTCAGGCCCAAAATGTGTTTAAGAAATAAAAATATTAACGTTTTCTTACAAATAACTATGATAGTTTAAAGAACGGTATTGTAAAACAATAATTTGAATACAGGACAGTATAGTAATGAATACAAGGTTGGAAATATTGTCACTCGCGTCTTTCACAGTCCCTCCAGCTGAGCCTCTCCGTCCTCACTCCGCTGCGCTGTAGCGTCTGTTTCAACTGCAGGCTGCGCCGGAGTCTTTCTCCGAGAGAACAACATCGTTATGGGTAGTTGTTGGCACTCTTTCTTTTTCAATCAGGATTCAGAGCACAATAAATGCACTGTAAAAAAAAATCCACGAAGCAGCGAAGCCGCAAAAGGTGAACCGCGTTATAGCGAGGGTTCACTGTATTTCAATATGTTCACTTGTATAATTACTACAATTTATTCAGTGCATTTGATAAAAAAAAAAATTCACTGACTAAAATATCAGTATCACCTTGGATAATTCATATCATTCATGCTATATAAAGTTAATGACACATGGTTGTATGTCTACAGACCCCAGCCACACTCCAACTAAAAGACAAAAACAGAGGTTTAGATACTGATTCTAGTATTTACTGCAAGCTGCAGTGGAAACACCACTACTCTACGGTGGTTGTTCAGCAGCAACTGATGAAACTTTAAAAAGGAATGTGTTTAAAACTTGGGTGAAAGACAAAATGGGGAGGATTTAATCCTGTTGCATTAGCTGGAGATCTGCCGCTGCCAGCGAAGGGCACAGGACAGTGGAGGTCTATTAAGAAATTTCAAGGTACACAGAATCGTTTCACACTCCACAGCTTCCTGCATTCTGGACTAAACGACTACAAACAGATTAGTGATCTAAACAAAGCAGCCGCTCCGTGTGATCTAACCGCTCTCCATGATAGGGCGATGAAGAAGAATGCGCCTGGTCAACTGAGTCCAATGAGGCCAGCGGGGTCTAATGAGGTTAACGGAGACAGTCCCGCAACCAGGACATTGTCTACTTCTTACATAGGAATGACATCTAAGAAGGATCTGAGAAATAGCCTGTTTTCCTGTGCACACCGCACACCCTGGTTTGAGGGAACACACCACACGGTCTCATAAGATAATTATGATTAACGTCACAATGAAAACATAAAACAACAGCAGAATGTAGGATGGATCTAATTTAGATGTTACAGTATGTCTACCAAATACTAGATGACTTTGAAAATACTTCTAAAAGACTGAAGTCTGACACCCTCTCACATCTAAAGAAAATGTGTGTTAAGTCACAGACTATAATATTTTGCAATGTGCCATGATCCTGCTCCTGGTAGAAATTCACAGGAATAAAAAGTGTTGAGAAAGGAGGACAGAAATTGCCGCTGCCTATGAAATCCCCAGTGAGAATGCTACAGCTAGCTACCTAGCTAACCGCTGTCCCGAATGGGGCAACTGTACGTGGAAGCTAATGTTAGCTACTGGAATGTTTGCTATTAACCTAGAGTCTAACCATAGGTTTCAGCTGAAGTTTGCTAGCTTCAGTTATATAAAGTGACATGTGTGTATATGAGTGAAAAAGAGAGAGCGAGAACTGAAGTCAGATTTATATGAATGAAACCAGCCATCTTCAGCTGAAACCTATGGTTAGCTCGTAGGCATAACATAGCAACAAATAAGTAGCCCCGTTTGGGACAGCGGTTAGCTTGCTAGCTACAGCATATAGTATACTCACCTGGGATTTCGAGAGCAGCAGCCTTTTCCTTCACCACTCTATCGTGGTACAAGGGGATGTGTCAAAGAGGCATTCTTGTGAACTCCACCAGTTTCTCCATGTTTACTTTCTACCGTGTTTGCTGCTTCCTGTTTGATGCTGGAGAGAGCGTACCTATTGGTTGGTGTATTAGCATGAGTAAACTTACGATAACAATAAACATGTTGCTAGTTTTATGACCACCTTACACTAAGCGACCGTCATCACGGGAGCGCGTCCTAACTAACTGGTGATTTTATTCGAACATTTTAAATATGTCTGTGACGGTGAAATCACTTGAAAAGTCGTTTGGTGTAAGGTTGGCATTATTAATGCAGCAGGACATGTGAATTCAGAGAGGAAAGAAACTTCAACTATTGGGACAATGTTAACATACAATAGAAAATAGAAGTTTTCTTTGATGCCCATATTCTCTGTCCGTTCATTATAAGGAAATGGAAATAAAAAATATAACACATACACCACAAAATCACTACTGAGAATCTGCCACCTGCTTTCTGTCTCTACAGAAAATGAAGTTTCACAAAAGTGCATTTCATTCATTGTACAGGGAGCAAAGCATTGTTTTGGTTATCTAAAAGAACGGCGGGAGAATGTTAAGGTATTCGTTTTAAAAAGCATCCTAAAAATAGGCTGTAATAACAAAGGGAGCAAACAGACTGGGGGTCAGCCATAATAGGAAGGGGTTGAGATTATCAGGACTTGCAAAAACTGGAGTCGGATGTGCGGGGGAATCCATCAATGACAAAACCATTAGGCCACTGTGCTTTCTGTGTTCAATAACACTATACTGAGGTGGCTATGTGGTGCACAATTAACCAAGTGGAGCTAGGTTAGTATTGATTAGTAATTACAGAAGATAGATGAGAAATCTGAACCCCAACAAGTACTGCTTTAACACCACAGCAATTACTGTGCAGAATGCATTCTTGGGTAAAATGGGGGTATGAGCAGAACAAGATGAGGCGGCCTCCCTTACACCCTTATTAAGTCAATGGTGTGCAAAATGTACACAACACCCTAGCTCAAAGAGAAGGGTTGACTGATGTTACCTTGATCAGTCTTCAAGAAGCTCCTATCACACACTTAATATTCCACTGCATGATTGCAGAAATGCAGCTGAATCTGTCAGTGTTCAAAGCAAACTGATCGTCTTTTAAAAGATTAAGCTCCTCTTAGTGTGGGCTGTAATACTATGAATTCCCCACAAAGCTTAGCTCCCCATCTCCTAAGAGTGTCCCTGAATGAACCCAGAGAGGACATGAAATCTGGACAAAGCAGCGGGTATATAAGCAAAGCATTCACTCCTGATTACCCCCCTCAAAGGAATTATAAACGTACCTACAGCAGTGAATCCTCCTGCTAATTTACTAAACGTATTTGGGTCATCATTGTATTCCCCTCAGTAAAAGGCAAGATGCAGCAGAAGGATGCTGTTGATTGTACCATTTGCAAGAAGTGACTGAAATATCACTCCACAACAACCAATTTTATAACTTATAACTACAGAGACTGAACTTTCAGCATTGTGAACAAGTAGATACGAGCCCAGATATCAGGTTCAGATATGATGTAATTCATGTATCAGATACCGTATACATATATAATAATGGTGGAGAATGTCCCTCTGGCCATGTTGTGGCTGCAACGAAGCTAGTTGGCTATGGTAGCGTCTTTAGTACGGAGGTCAGAGCAGGAGATTAGCATGATAAACAACACACTACTACTGTTTGCATTTACACAATGACGGGCCTCCGACGTTCAACCGGTCAAACATGGCCGGCCTGTGACGGTCTTTCAGATCAGTGAGTCACTTGCGGTGCTCTAAATAAACCATTCAACATTTAGGCTACTCTTTGCCAAGCTCTAATCCAGTTCATCATATAAGTACCGCTATTCCAACTGGTTTGTAACTCTGCATGGTAACCATAGCAACCTCTCATCACTTCTTGTATTCAACATCCGACACAAACAGACCTTTGGCCTCGCCTTTTATAACTTGATTAAAATTAATGTGTATAAAGCCATCTATTCTCTCCATACTTTAGTTCATTTGTTATTTGATAGTGTAGATATTTATTTCTCTACACAGTTCTTGCACTTTTATTTCAAGTATTCAAAGTGAAACCCTTATGAAGGGGTTATCAATTTGCCATTGCACTCCACTTTGAAATTCTTATTACTTTTGAACTTGTGTACAGAAATCTAGTGCATTTGGTGTGCGCTTGATTTGTTCAAGTTTTTCAACACATTAATGGAGTTTCCACAGCAATTTGTGCTCCTAAAACCTATTTAACATATAATTCAAATGAATTGCTTTGGAAAGGGTTTCAATTTAATGCAAAATTGCAATGCAAATTTTATACAAAAAGATCTGTGATATCAGAATTATACCGTATCAGCAGACATCAACATACAGATATTGGAACTGAAAAAAGTGGATCAGTGCATCTCTATAAACAAGCACACGTCCTTTCAACTGCAAAAAAACTGAATAGCTGGTGTATTTCATTTGCAGCACATCATAATCTCATAGGGTCCAAGACCTTGAGCCAAATTACTATTCAATTTTCAATTCAATTTATTTATATAACGTCAAATCATAAGAGAAGTTATCTCGAGACACTTCATACTGAGCAGGTCTGGAGCGTACTCTATAATTTACAGAACATGAGATCCCCCATGAGCAAGCACTGGGGCGACAGCTGCAAGAAAAAAAAATCCCCCTTTAACAGGTAGAAACCTTGGACCACCATCTGTCTCGACCGGGTGGGATGAGAGAGAGACAGAGATGCACTGCAACAACAATAACAGCACAACAGCTATAATATTATTAATAGAAATACTACAGACTCGAGATGCAGCCATCCATCTGCAAATGACTCCTCCAAAGGAAGGCTCTGATAAATCCTGTCTGATGAATTTATCGAGTTGACAACTGATGAGCGGCTTTCAATTGCAACAGATGTTCCAGCGACAGTCTCTGCACACTACATGGACGCCAGATGGAAAATTAGAAGTGTGGTTCTTAGCAATGGAGATTAAGAGCATGCACAGAGATGAGTGTCACTAACTGCAATGTGGACACGCTGGGTGGCAACAACATTATGAGATCAATGTAATATAGATTTCACCACACTCTGTATAATGGCAATGCAGAGGAAATACACCTACGGGGTATGCATTGTAACCGCCATTATACCCATAATCATCCTGTCTGAAAACAAGTTGATGGTGAAAGCGTTGAAACACTGTAAGTCCGCAGCAGTTCACTTTACTAGAGCCAATCGCCGATGCCTTTAAGAAGAAGAAGAAGAAGATAGTCCTTTATTAGTCCCACGAGGGGAAATTCAATTTTTTCACTCTGTTGTTAACTTATACATGGTACATGCAGACCCGAACACACACATGCACAAACATGCAACAATGGAGAGATGTCAGAGTGAGGGGGCTGCTCCTGACAAGCGCCCCGAGCAGTTGGGGGTTTGGTGCCTTGCTCAGGGGCACCTCGGCAGTGCCCAAGAGGTAAACTGGCACCTCTCCAGCTACCAGTTCACACTCAGTTCTTGGTCCATGGCGGGACTTGAACCGGTGACCCTCCGGTTCCCAAGCCAACTCCCTACAGACTGAGCTACTGCCGCCCCTACTGAGCTACTGACTGAGAGACCAAACAGAAGCAGCTCAGCGTTAAACCTGAAGAAGCTTCTTCCACATGCAAGGCAGAAACAGGGAGAGTTTCTCATTAATAAATATTTACACGAGCCTGAGCACTTTCAAAATTGAGGTACCTGATGATTTTCACAGTTGAATTAATTTATGGTTTAAACTTATTATGAAAAATGGATACAATTAAAATTTCTGCAGGCATAAGCGGTACCCACATCTCTCAAGAAGGAAAGTAACCATTAGCAGCACCGTTATCACCATCAAATATGCTAAACTGCATGCTTTGCTAAATTTAAACACACTAAACAACGAAGACCCAAAGGCAATAAAAGAAATTAAGTAAAATATGATTTTAGTCCCTGAACTTCAAATGCTTTATCATCATGTCAGGGAAGCTGAGACTCTTGAAGTGGCAATAAGCAATGTTGTTATAACAACATATCAAATGATAATATGAAAGTAATGACGCTGTGAAAGTGGTCGCTCATAGTGATGACCCTACAGAGAATTACCCAGATCTGCAGCTCTCTCTGCTTCTGGAGCTTTATTGTTGGCTCACTGTTTGCTCTGTGATGTGTTTCCACTGCCAAAAGTTATTGCAAGTGATATGTTACGAGGACCGATGCTTCAATACCAAGTGACAAAATTCTGGAAATGTGAGGTACGAGGATGCTATACTTCTGGTCATTACCAGTAGGGCTGACCCAAATGCTTCGAAGCTTTGACCATTGTCATGGCAATATTTTGACTGCTTTTTAAAATATTTTAATATGTAGTAATTTTATACAATTAATTTTCTAGGGGTGGGCACAGTTCGGGTGAAAAACCGAACCGTTCAATTCACTAGTCACGTTTCAGGTCGTGTATGTATCGTTCGGTTCATTTGAAATACGTTATGAGGCCAAGTGTGTCATTTTTTCGGCGTGTTTACTGTCACACTAAAAGTCAAGTCTATGGAAAGACGCTGGGACATGGCGGACAGCGTTATGGGATATAAGAGTGTAACTGAAGCTGCGGTTGTGCGTTGTGATTGGCTCAATTTGGGCGAGGGCGGACCAGATTATACTGTGCATTTCTGTCAACCACCACCACTGTGTTCACACTACCACAGCTATTAACTCGCCACCACACGTTACCTCACCAGCTAGATAGATAGATACTTCATCCATCCCTGGGGGAAAATTCAGCTAACAGCGAATAGTAAACGTGTAAGTAAATGAGTTTAGTTCCTTCGTGTCAGTAGTGATCAGTGGTTATTTGGGGAGTTTATTGTGAAGGGAGGAACAGTAGCAGTGAAGAGGTGATACGCTGTTATTGACAAGGGTCTGAATTACGGAGCCTCCATGTTATTAATTTATTTTCCTCATAGCGTTTAGGAACAACGTAACCCTCAGCTACACAAGCTGAAACTAAAGCTGGCAGTAGGCTCTGTAGTCTGACTGTTTATTTAGTTTGTATGTTTTCTAGTAAACTAAAGCTGGAGTGCTTGTGTTGGTTTAGTTAGTTTGTATGTTTTAGTGTAAACTAAAGCTGGAGTAGGCTCGGTAGTTTACTGTTTGGTTGTTTGTATGTATTTAGTAGTAAACTAAGCTGGAGTAGGCTCTGTAGTCTGACTGTTTGTTGTTTGTATGTATTTATAGTAAATAAAGCTGGCAGTAGATTGTGTCTGACTGTTTAGTTGTTTGTATGTATCTTAGTAGTAAATAAAGCTGGAGTAGGCTCGGTAGTCTGACTGTTTAGGTTAGTTTGTCATGTATCTTAGTAGTAAACTAAAACCGGCAGTAGACTGTGTAATCTGACTGTTTAGGTTAGTTTGTCATGTATCTTAGTAGTAAACTAAAGCTGGCAGTAGGCTCTGTAGTCTGACTGTTTATGTTAGTTTGTGATGTATCTTAGTAGTAAACTAAAGCTGGCAGTAGACTCTGTAGTCTGACTGTTTAGGTTAGTTTGTCATGTATCTTAGTAGTAAACTAAAGCTGGCAGTAGGCTCTGTAGTCTGACTGTTTAGTTAGTTTGTCATGTATCTTGGTAGTAAACTAAAGCTGGCAGTAGACTCTGTAGTCTGACTGTTTAGTTAGTTTGTCATGTATCTTTGTAGTAAACTAAAGCTGGCAGTAGGCTCGGTAGTCTGACTGTTTAGGTTAGTTTGTCGTGTATCTTAGTAGTAAACTAAAACCGGCAGTAGACTGTGTAATCTGACTGTTTAGGTTAGTTTGTCATGTATCTTAGTAGTAAACTAAAGCTGGCAGTAGGCTCTGTAGTCTGACTGTTTATGTTAGTTTGTGATGTATCTTAGTAGTAAACTAAAGCTGGCAGTAGACTCTGTAGTCTGACTGTTTAGGTTAGTTTGTCATGTATCTTAGTAGTGAACTAAAGCTGGCAGTAGGCTCTGTAGTCTGACTGTTTAAGTTAGTTTGTCATGTATCTTAGTAGTAAACTAAAGCTGGCAGTAGGCTCTGTAGTCTGACTGTTTAAGTTAGTTTGTCATGTATCTTAGTAGTAAACTAAAGCTGGCAGTAGGCTCTGTAGTCTGACTGTTTAGGTTAGTTTGTCATGTATCTTAGTAGTAAACTAAAGCTGGCAGTAGGCTCTGTAGTCTGACTGTTTATGTTAGTTTGTCATGTATCTTAGTAGTAAACTAAAGCTGGCTGAGACAAAGCAGCTCCTCCTCCTCTACCAGAAGGACCTGTAGTGGTTCACATCAGCAGAGGGAAGAGGATGGAGGATAGGAGGACAGAGGACAGGAGGAAGGACTGATACTAACTGATGTTTGTGTTCTTCAGTCTTTATAAACTTCACTCAGGAATATGATTTATTTTATTAATATGTCACATTGTTTCCAGTGAGATATTAATGAGTTTCTATGGTGACTTTGCTGTTGTAAACATTACTGTTGCTGCTCTAGAAACAACATGTGTCCTAGTTGGATTTAAATATTCAATTCTAATCTGGTTCTGACTTTTAAAACAACCAGGCTGACATCAGTATAGCTAATATGCACACTTCAATATTTGTTTATTTATCCCAAATCATGTCATTGTTGCAATATTGAGCAGTGTTATTGCACATGCTGTTATTTGCTCATATGATGCAGGCCTAGTATATGTTAGTGTTGTTTAAAAAAGCTCTAGTGCTGGCTGACCAGATGCTGACCTTTTTGTTGAAGATATGTTTTCATTTATTAAGTCTTTTTAAATAACACAGTGGTACTTTTAGATCAGAAGTCCAGCCATAAGATGTGACTATGAAGAAGTGTTTTGCTCCTCCTGTTGAGAAGACAAACAGTTGTTGACTTATTTTGCCAAATAAATGAAATGCATGTTTAAATTTAAGTTGGAAATTGGCCTCCTTGCTGTACCATAAATGTACCGAACTGAACCAAAAACCGGGACCCCAAAACCGTGATATGAACCAGCCATGAATTTTATGAACCGTCCCATCCCTAATATTTTCTAAAAGTCCCAAAATAGCCCATGAAACTGTAAACTGGTTATTAGTGTGTAGAGGTGTGAGCAGTAGTGCAGCAGTGGTACTATGCCAGGCACTGAAACAAACAGACAGGAGAAGATGTCAGCTTGCTTCGAATATTTCTCAGTGAAGCTTCGAAGCCTAAACATTAGTATTCTGTAGACTCTACTCAGCAGTACGGAAGAACAAGAGCAACATGTTGAAGACAGAGACGAGTGCAGCTGCAGTGACGGCTATGCCTTGATTTGTTGAAATAAAATACATTAAGAATTGTGTATGGAAGCACTTAACGTTTGAGGCGGATCATTGGGGATTAATAATAAAGTGCCACAAACCAGTATGCAAACGGTGCCATCAGACTTTTCAGATGAAAGATATGCATGTTGAAGTACATGGAATTTGTTGCTTCATTTTTTGCTCATCAGTGTGGTATTGAATTGGGTATTGAGAATGGTGGAATTTCACCGGTATTGGTATTGACTACTCGCAGGTTCAAATCTGGCTTGGGGCCCTTCTGTGTAGAGTTTGCATGTTCTCTCCGTGTTAGCGTGTTTTTTCTCCACGTTCTCCAGCTTCCAGTCCAAAAGACATGCAGGTAAGGTTAGTTGATGACTAAATGTCCCGTAGGTGTGAATGGTTGTCTGTCTCTATGTGCCCTGCGATGGATTTGCGACCTGTCCAGGGTGTACCCTGCCTTCGGCCAATGCCAGCTGGGCTCGGCTCCAGCCCCCCACGGCCCCTAACGGGATAAACGATTGCAGATGGTATCGTCTACTAAATTTCTGGTATTGCGACAAGCCTAAGTTTAAGAACAACTACCAACATTAACCCAGTATTTCACAAATGATTAGAAGGGTGTATGCAGAAAACATTTTGATGGGATTAAGCAAATGTGAATTTGTGTTGACTGCTTATTGATAAAAAAAAAAAAAAAGATACATGTTTGTGCATAAAAAAAACTGGCAGGAGTGAATTCCCATTTTGTTTAAGGGAACCTACTGTAAGTGTTAAGGGAACATAAACGCTTGTCTTTCACCACACTTTCCAAACCAGTCCTTCAGGTCACAGACTCTCCTCCCTAAAGTCACTGTTAAACGCTGCAGAGCCAATAAGCCTGGATACACACAGTGCTGGATTTAGAATTGTGTTAAACGTCTTCAAAAATGATTCAATAGCAACTAAGGATTTGTACTTTGAGTCCATTTTAAAAAGGTGAGGAGGGGGGTAACAAAAAAAAAAAAAAAAAAATGGGACGTTTCCCAAAAGCAGAGTCACTGAATCTCAAACTGCGGCGTGTGAATCAAAGGAAATGGATGAAAGGCATGCCAATTCCACATTTAGCCAAGGAGTCCACTGGGGCAGAGGCTTCTCTTTTATCAAAACCCACTGTTTCCATCGACCAAAAATAGGGAAGGCACTAGGAGAGCCAAGGCAGAAACAGCAGGCAGCGGTGGATCCCAGAGACAGAGTGTAATTACTGGCAAACAAAGAGCTTTGCTGTCATAACGGGCGGCTAATCAATTGGATATCGCAAACACAAACACCGAGGACAAACAGCAGCAATAATTACAGGCCTAATCAACACATGGTGAGATCTCTATTGAAGGCATTCGTATGAGAACTTGTGCCTGAATGCATTGTGATTGGGGCAAGAACACCCTAACGTTTACCCTGAAGTTTCTAGTACAACTATTGACAAAGTGATATGAAGAAGGCAATTAATATGCATGCATAACTCCTGATGATGGACTTGTGTTAGCCTCAGTAGGTTACCTATAACCTATAGCCTAAGTGAAGCCAATCTAAAAGTGCCTTAAACTTGCATTCGTTCTAACAGCCAGCAGGGGGCGACTCCTCTGATTGCTTAAAGAAGTCTGATTGCATAGAAGTCTATGTGAAAATGACCCTACTTCACACTACATTTATTACCTCAGTTAACATTGTAAACATGAGTTTATGGTTTCAATCATTAGTTAATCCTTTAGTTAGTCCTTTAGTAAATTATGGTCCCATTTAGGAGCAGGGTACGCTTACTGCCTGCCTACCTTGTGACTAACAGGTTGCTACCACAGTGTTTTCCAGTCTGGAAGTTGTCCACGTTTTCGTCTTGCAACTTTAACCTTTTCAAAGTGTTTTCAATTAATGAAAGTTCATTTTGACCATTTTCAATGTCACCATTGTCATCACTTTCGGTCAGCTGAAAATGTCTTTTCATTCTTTTCATTCAGCATTCGGTTGTGCTACACCCTCTTGTGTCACTTCTCTTTTTGTTACACCATATACTGTAGATCAACTCTGTGTCATGATTTCCTGTGTCTTGTTGAAGAGCAAAAAATATCAGCAAACAAAACGATAGAAAACGTCTGTGCAAAGAGCGGTCAGCATGCCATTGTTATCAAGACATATAGTGGGGAAAAAAAGAAGCATTCAAATGCTGATTTAGGGGATCGATGACCATGGCAGCAGTTGAAGCTGTAAAGCATCAAAGCATTCGATTCAGCCCTCCAAAAACCAAGATGGCCAAAATGCCAAAATCAAGGCTTCAAAATGGCAGTCTACATACGTCAAGGTGACTTTGTCCACATCTTATATACAGTCTGTGATTATACCTCAAAATGTCCTTGCTATGGAGGTGAAGGAAGTTAAACAACTCAGACTGTAAACCTTAGAAAGACCAGAACATTGTGGAGCCACACACTAAACTAAATCCCTCCACTGTGAGGCTCTAGGCTGAAAAACCTGCAGTGAGAGTAAACTGAGGGCAGCTGCCCACCATCATCTACAGCTTAAAAATCATCTTCTCTTCACCTAAACATCCACCTGCGGCAGGAAAGTGGAAAACTGGGAGAAAAAGCTCTATTAAGATGGGAAAAATGAAACCATAAAACTGGATGTTAAAAACACAGCTGTGGACAATTATGCAGTCTACATTACAATCGATTCCCCCGGACAACAAGTTGTTATTGCTCTGCCCTTTGAGCATAATGGTTCAGCTATGAACTGCACAGTCACTAAGAGAGACGGTAAGACATTTACGCCTCATTGGCTTAAAACATCAGTGCAAGGCGCTCAATGAGGCTCCAGTCAAAAAGACACGGAGCACTTTACACCACCACATCTCTCTGCAAACTCTACAATCATTAATACAGTGCGCCTACATCATAACACAAGTTATTGCTGCCCCCAAAGCAGCCGTATCTGCATGAATGGGCTTGCCACAGTGGCTCTGAAATCCTGAGGGGTCAAAATTTACTGCCAGGGCTGAGTAATTATACACTGTCTTCTGTACCACTGTGGTCCCTTCATCATTATTTCCTAACACATGGCTGCCTCTGCTGTTTCATATTCTATGGCTATGAGATAATGGAGGAGAACAGAAGGGAGTGCTTCTCTCCCGCTCTTCTTTTTCCTCTCTTGTCCGACAGTGGTGACAAAGCAATGTTTCATTCCTCCACAGGGGAGTCTTTCAGGAGGTATAAACTCCCAAATCGTACATCCTCTTCAGCGCATAGAGAGCACAGACACATCAAGTCTGTGCTTCCTACTGTAGCAATCCAACTAACTAGCAAGCCTGGGGTAGGGGCTGTTTTATTTGCGTGAAAATGAAGAGATAGCGTTTAACGGCTGAAAATAGCTGGTTAATTCTGATTCAACTTTACAGGGAAAGACACTTTGCTCTTTGAATATCGAACCGATGTCAGCCCTCTGACACTTGAATGCATCATAGTGATAAGAGGGGCTCACCTGCTGTAAAATCAACAGCTAAGTTCTTCACACACACAATGAACACACAACTATTGTCTATGATGAGTTTCTATCATCCAGGTGATATGCAACCAGTTAGCAACCTCCAGGTCTGACAGTGAAGCCAATGCTGAAGAGCCTTAAACTTGCATTCTTTCTAATATCCAGCAGGGGGCGACTCCTCTGGTTGCAAAAAGACGTCTGATTGTATAGAAGTCTCTGAGATGACCCTACTTCACACTTGATTGATTACCTCAGAAAACCTTTTAGGGGTGGTAGTCACCAGAGGCCACACAATACCATATTATGTTGATATTTAAATCACAATACAATCTTATTTCTACTTAAAACATTTTGTGACAAGCTATATTGCGATACATTGCATTTTAACTTTACTGCCGCAAATAATGCAGTTGAGGTCAGAGGTCAAGGGACCCTTTTGAAACTGACCATGCCCACAGTTTAGCATAACTTTGGAGAAATATTTATTGTTCTTCCCAGCAAGCTAACATGACATGGTTGGTATCAATTGACTCCTTACAGTTTCTAGTATGATATGATACCAGTATCTTCACTTCAAGTTGATATCAGACATCTGTGTATCAACACAATAATGGCAAACTATTGCAATACTATGCTGCACGGATTTTCCCTCCTATCCCTAAAACATGGTACACATGAGTTTATGGTCTCAATCGCTAGTTTCAAGTCTTCTTCAATACAGCATGATGTTCATTTGGTAAATTATGGTCCCATTTAGAGTCAAATAGACCATAAAGCAGCGTATGATTTGGGGCATGGCCAACTTGTGATTGACATGTCATCAAACAAGATGGCTACGGCCAAAAAAAAAAAAAAAAAAACATGGCGACAGCCCAAATGCCATACTTGAGGCTTCAAAACCGTAGGCCACAAATGAATGACATCACTTTGAATATGTCCACTTCTTATATACAGTCTATGGTTTTTACAAGTGCTGATACATTTTTTCCACTCATCAAACAGGCTCCTGCAGTTTTGACTAAGGGGGTGTACCAAGCATGTTATCATAAATCAAATGCATGATTATTTAGACTTTAAATTAATTGGCCTCTTTGTTACACCACATACATTCATGGGCCACATAATTAGGTACATCTGTTACATTGCTTGTTAACACAAATAGCTAATCAGCCAATCACATGGCCCAACTCAATGTATTTAGGCATGTAGACGTGGTCAAGACAACTTGTTGAAGCTCAAACTGAGCATCAGAATGGGGAAGAAAGGGGATTTAAGTGACTTTGAACGTGTCATGGTTGTTGGTACCAGACGGGCTGGTCTGAGTATTTCAGAAACTGCTGATCTACTGGGATTTTCACCAACAACCATCTCTAGGGTTTACAGAGAATGGTCCGAAACAGAGAAAATATCCAGTGAGCAGCAGTTATGTGCTGTGCCTTGCTGATGATGAAAGGTCAGAGGAGAATGGGCAGACTGGTT
The DNA here is from genome assembly GCA_947000775.1 of Pterois miles. Classification (NCBI taxonomy): domain Eukaryota; kingdom Metazoa; phylum Chordata; class Actinopteri; order Perciformes; family Scorpaenidae; genus Pterois; species Pterois miles. The sequence goes on from CAMQGK010000638.1 coordinate 6,429,528, forward strand.
GGAGATGATAGAAAGGCAACATAACTCAAATAACCACTCGTTACAACGAAGGAATGCAGAATACCATCTCTGAACACACAACACGTCGAACCTCGAAGAAGATGGGCTACAGCAGCAGACAACCACACCAGGTGCCACTTCTGTCAGCCAAGAACAGGAAACTGACACTACAATTCGCACAGGCTCACCAAAATGGGACAATGGAAGATTGGAAAAACGTTGCCTGGTCTGACGAGCAGGATAATGCACCATGTCACAAAGCTCATATCATCTCAAACTGGTTTCTTCAACATGACAGTGAGTTCACTGTACTCCAATGGCCTCCACAGTCACCAGATCTCAATCTAACAGAGCACTTTTGGGATGCGGTGGAACGGGAGATTCCCGTCATCGAGCCGACAAATCTGCAGCAACTGCGTGATGCTGTCATGTCAATATGGACCAAAATCTCTGAAGAATGTTTTTGTTGAAAGTATGCCACGAAGAATTAAGGCAGTTCTGAAGGCAAAAGGGGGTCCAACCTTTTACTAGCAGGGTGTAGCTGATTAGAGGTAAGATCTTTAGCCCGAGTCCGAGCCCGACCCGGCCCGAATGCCCAAAATGTCAATTATTACATTCGGGTCAGGCCGGGCTTCTCTCTGACTAACTTTTTTTAATAAATATATATTTATATATTATGTATACTAAAACGATGTATGGATATTAAACTAAGGAATACTTGTTATAAAATAAATAATTTGGATAAAACAGAGAAGGCGCTGTGTGGTAAGATATAAATGTTTATTGAATATGCATCTTACAGTCTTGTTTAACTGGGAGAATTCGTTACAAAAGACAGGCTTTAATTTGTTATCAATATGCACAGGCATCGTCACAAATGTGATCACACAAATCGCAACCAGTCCCTTTTCCCGGAGCAGTGCTCTGTCCGGGTCTGACTGACGCATCCCCTCCCTTTTCCTCCTCCTCCTGAGTCCTCACAAATAAAATATAAAATTTCGGGTTTGTTTCGGGCTCTGGCCTGCAAATCAAGTTAATTGATCGGGCTCGGGCCGGGTCGGGCTTTAATACCCGCGGGCCTGGGTCGGGTCGGGCTGGATTGTTTAGGCCCGATCTTACCTCTATAGCTGATTATGTGGCCGGTGAGTGTACGCAGATATACTCTACTCTACTCTATATACCAGATATATACTCTGTATAATGGATGTCCTGTGTCTTCTTGAGGAACAAAAAATATCAGACACAAGAAAGTAGAAAAGGTCTGTGCAAATACCTGTCAGCCTTCCATTGTTATCCGTCTGTGTCTATGACGAATCTCTGTAAATATAGCCATTCAAAGCATTTCTATATTAAACCGCCTTCCCATAAAGCAATAACCGCAAGTCTTCTTTTGTCTGTATGACAGTGACATTGACTGACAGCCAGACAGCTGCCTATGGCAAACAGAGAGGAACCACAGACGTGTGCGTGCAAATAGTAGCTTTCTAGCCACAATGTCTTAGTCTCTCACTTCTCTACATGCAAGCATGACCACATTTTAGTTACACCTTGGCTCACTGAACAAGCTGGCAAACTCACTGCCAAAGTAGAAAAAAAAACATTCTTTACTTCCCAATAGACCTGTCTTTGTGTTTCTTATGGGGGTACAGGGGGTTTTAAGGGGAGATGGAGATAGCTGGTCAACAGCAGATGTCACATAGAAGTGGTGTACATCATCTGAAAGCTGGGAACCTGAAGATGAATTTGAGATGCAGCTCAGCACTGTGTGTCACACTGCTGTAGTCATAAATCAGAAATAAACATGAATTAATTCAAATTAATTAGGAAAACCTGTGAAAGTGTGTAGGGGTTTAAAACATTATGATAGATGCTCTGTTATGTCTCATAAGTTGGTCCAGCATTTTTTGGATTCATAGAATTTGTTACACAGATTTGGTGCTAAATATAACCTTTTTTACCACTCAAGAATTGCTAAAAATGATCAATAATCCCTCCAAGATAAAACATTAAGACACCAAGCCCTCAAGGAACACCACAGAAAAAGCCACGCTGTGATTTGGTATCAAAAACGTTTGACATGCGGATATTACAGTGAGGTCAAATTTCAAAAAATGGTCTCACTACAATGAAATGCCTACTATGGGGACTAACATCATCACATGTGAACACAACAAGGCTCATTGGATCCACAGCAGTCTCAGCTTTACAGTGAAACCCAATTTATGCAAATCTAAGATTGTTTAGGGACCCCAGCATGCAGAAATATACGAATACACCATTTTAGAATCGGCAAAAATAACACAATTGTACTGCCTGCCAAAAACTGCATAGTTTGGTCCAAACCTCCATGTGGTTATCATAATGTCTGTAAAGGAGAGACTTGAGGGTAAACGCAGAACCCATTTTCATTCACATACTGTGTCTTGAGGTCAGAGGTCAAGGACCCCTTTGAAAATGGCAATGCCAGTTTTTCCTCACCAAAATTTAGCCTAACTTTGTAAACTTTATTTAGCCTCCTTACCAGTGAGCTAGCATGACATGATGATGTTACCACTGTTTCTAGCTTTATATGGCATCTACACCTTCACTGTAGCTTTGAAACCGAATCTGCTACAGCCTCTGAAACACAGTGAGGCTGGTCCGGATCGCCCACAACCCTGCAGTTCTCAAGAGGTTAAAAGATCCTTTAGGCAAGGTAAATAGCTTACTCATCTGTGGTACATTGAGCAGCTTCAAAACGTACCCGTTTCTCTTCTGTAACCTACCCAAATGTAAAAGCTCATATTTCAGACACTGAATGGTCCCTTTTCTTCAGTAGCACTGCAAGCAAACCCTGACACCACGTAGTCCTATGTATGCAGTGTTAAATTGTGTTTGGAGAAACAGAAGAGGTGTTGAGACTGAACCATTCTGTTAACAGACTGCAAACGTTCTCTGCATACTGAGCCATTTGCCCACATTAACTTCCATTTAAATTTGATTTCACCTGAGTGAACTACTGCGACAGCGTACATTGCTCATGCTTACAAAAGATGCCGCCAAAGGTCTTCAGTAATTCAGTGAGTGACTCAGTGTAAACAGCAATTAAAAGCTTTTTTACTCACTCACTTGGATGGACTGATAAACAGTCTCGTGCATTTTAAGCATCAAAAATAGATCACATATTACTTTGAGAAACAATATTAATTGCTCATATGCACCACTGTAGATTAAATAAATAAATACGAGACTGCCTCAAATATTCAGTCTCAGTCTTGTCAGATCAGGTCTCCTTTGTAGAAGACAAAGGAGAGGAGCATAGACAACATGAGCTCAGAGCATGCAACCCAAAGAGTGCTCGTTTGATGTAGCAGCCCTTAATGACCCACGCAATCTAATGAGCAGCCATGCCGAATACAGATATCACCACGGGGGTGCTTCCTGACTTTGTAAAACACAGAAAAAGCTACTCTGTCACAACTGTGCCTCTGCATGCATAATTGCACTGGAGGAAGCGGACATTGATTTGTTTGGTGGGGGCAAAATTGCTTGCGGTAATTTCCAGTTGAGGAAAGACAATGAGCCTTTTGTTATTCCTCAAATTAAATGTCACCCCAGACACGGTGAAGCTTCCATGCTTTAGGGCTTCAGTGCCGAGGATGACAGATCGCTCGTGGCCAAATGGAGAATACTGTAGCTGTACGCGCCGCTAGTCATCGCTAAGGCCGAGGCATCCCAAATGCATCTCAGCGTGGGGATTAGTTTTGTTTAGAGTCTAACAGTGCAGTAAGAGCACTGTTTAAAAAAAAAAAAACAAATGGTCCAAACTGAGTAACTGCAGTCTCGAGTTAACACTATTTTATACACCTCTCGACATGACACTGTGTGACTTATTTTGGTCACATGGCATGAAAAGAAGTGTGACTATGAGAAACCTGTTCCAGTTACATGAATGACAAACTAAACCAAACACTTCTCTAGGTTGCTGTAATGTGGTTACATGTTCATTTTTCAAACTTTTTCCCATCGGTGTACAATTACAGTTCCCTTTCTGTTTCTGTCAAGCTGCTACAGTTGCCCTACAGCCCCAGGTAATCACTAAAACAAGAAAAACACGGTCAACAATGACAGCTTACTTAAGACTGGCCGACACTAAAAGATCTTTCAAATCTTAACAGATTTTGAAAATGTGAGGGACCCCACAAATAATGACATGCTATGATAAATTTAACAGTTTTGTTCCTACTGTGACAGCACACAGCGATTTGGCCAAGGCAGCATACACTAACAGATTCCTATCACGGACAAGAGTCCCAACTTTAAAAAATGGAAATATCTCAGCGTTCTTTAGCATAGACCAATAGACAGCAACAATAAGCAATGTCAGTTTTTGCACTACTTTACATTAAAAATTCATGGAGGCATGTTAAATAAACACTTCCACTGTTCCACAAACCATCAACTTGGGGGCGGCAGTAGCTCAGTCTGTAGGGAGTTGGCTTGGGAACCGGAGGGTCACCGGTTCAAGTCCCGACATGGACCAAAAACTGAGTGTGAACTGGTAGCTGGAGAGGTGCCAGTTTACCTCTTGGGCACTGCCGAGGTGCCCCTGAGCAAGGCACCAAACCCCCAACTGCTCGGGGCGCTTGTCAGGAGCAGCCCCCTCACTCTGACACCTCTCCAATTGTTGCATGTATATGGACCCGTTTGTGCATGTGTGTGTATAAGTTAACAGAGTTGAAAAAATTGAATTTCCCCTAGCGGGACTAATAAAGGACTATCTTCTTTTCTTCTTCTTCTTCTCCTTTTCTGAGGACAAGCTTCACCACGTGGTTGTCCTTCCCTTTCAGTCAGCTTGACTCCCATCAGCTGTCCTTGGGGTTCCCCACCCACAACAGGAGATTAAAGGAGTGGCCAGGACAGACTTCCGAGCCAATCAGGATGTAAAAAAACACTCAGCATACCTCACGCCACAGAACCATCTGGAAAGATAATCTGTCAGGGGGTGGAATTGGACCCAAAATCGTCTTGATTCTTGTGTAGTGTGTACGCGCCATTAAGAGGCACATCAAAGCTACAGCACCGCAATGATACAAACACGGTGTCTACAAACATGAATACAAATGTAATCACTCATTCCACACTGAAAGCACAGTTGCCCTAATCCGACTTTGAAACTTCAGTGATGATAAAAATCAAGCAGCACAAGCACTCGCAGATAATGTATCAGTGTGAAATGCACGGCGATAGCATCTTAGTAGAAAACGGGGCTTCCGGGCAAAGAGAATACATAAAAGGCAACAATGAGCTCATCCAGGATGAAAATGCCATACTGGATGGATTTGGGAGTGGTGAATGAGAGCAGAGGCTTCCTCTTCCCTCGCTTGTCTGGGTAGCAAATCTCGAAATCCCAGCCAGAGGGGGAAACAGATCCAGCGCCCTATTACAGGGGAGCCTGAAAGATGGGGCCGTGCTTCATTCGCAGCCAAATTCTGCTTTTGTCTAGCGGGCCCCATCAAATAGGCCCCAGCCTTCGCTGGGAGTGCCATAATGATATTACGCCAGCTCTCGCTGCAGCAACCGCAGGTAGGTAGTGTGCGGTGTGTGTGTGTGTGTGTGTGTGTGTGTGTGTGTGTGTGTGTGTGTGTGTGTGTGTGTGTGTGCACATTAGATGAAGAGAGAGGCTGATGGAGGAGGAGAAAGAGACAGATAACTCTCTCAGCCTGACTCCTGATTGAACCGTAGCCCAGAAATGCAGAAGGGAGAATCGTCCCTCTGCAACTGAATGATGCTGATGCAGACAGCAAGACTAATGTCACAAGCTGTAACAGCCAGCACCTCTAAAAGAGACGTGCTTTGTGCCAGCTTCAGAGCACCCCCATATCAAGTCAAGGAGATAAACATACTTGTTTAAAGATAAGATTACCAACATTTCTCGCATTCATAGAAATAACAAGATAAATAGGTAGTAGTAAAACCACAGTTACACACTGTACCATCAGCAGCAGCTCTGGAGATGAGGCTTATTCATTGTTGGTCCAAATGAAATGAACTTCTTAACACCTCAGTTGGACTTGTCCCAGCCTGAATAAAATGTTAATCGGGCTGAACCAACCATCCCTGAACATCCCCTCTGAGGAATCCACTCGCTGGAAGAACATCTGGCTAATGGTTAACAACTGGCCCAAACTATGACCTTGCCGTAATGCACACTTGTGCACCAGTGCCAGATTTACCCATTTGTATTACATCGTAAAAATAAAGGACCATGCTTGAAGACATTCTGTTTGTGAATTTCTCCACTGTGGGACCAATAAAGGAATATCTTATCTTATCTTAAACCTACTCAAATAAAAATATGCACACAGAAGTGCTTTAAATGAAGAAATGCTATTGACTCCTTTTTGGCGCCAATGTATTTTGCCTGCGGTGGCTTATAAAAAGGTTTGAATTATATATGCCTGCAATAGTGCAACAGCTTATGGTGATATTGTCTTGATAAATCGAAAAATGTTCAGTCTATAAAATGTCAGAAAATGGTGAAAAATGGCCCTCAAAATGTCCTAGAGCTCAAGGTTACAGTTGCTTAATTAGTCTGAAAAGTGGTCAAAAAGCCGTATAAAGCCACATAGTCACATAAGACAAAGAAACATTTTCACAAATGAGAGGGTGCTTAAAAATAAATGAAGGGTTACTTATGGTGTGCTGGGTGTGTTCACAGCACCTTTCAGTGCGAAGGAAATATGAGATTCAGTGCCACTATCGGTCTCATCATGGCGAAAAACACTAGCTTGTAAGAACAACTGAGAACACAGCAGATAAATAAATTGTTGGCATGTTTGAGGACACAGCAGTCTGTTTTTAGGCTGCATTCACTCCAGATCAAATGTTGCAGCGATTCACTGCAGGGTTGTGCAGCAGTGTGGGAGGGTCACTTTAACGGCCCATTGACTGCACAGTGACTAACGCCTTTTTCCCCTCATGACTGGGTCGTACAGCGCTAGATCGCCGCTTACGTGACTGGCCACCGCAGCGTGTCGTCAGGTTGCATTTCTCCAAAAGCTGATGTTAGGAATGCTAATTAGGATTTTTTTTTAACCGATAACCAACCGTGGTTAACCGATTATTAACCGTTATCAGACAAGATTAGTGCATTGCATGTAGCGGTGCTATAATTAGTGCCTAAAAAGCTGGCCTGAGAGTTAGCAGCCACGGTGCAGCGCGCATTGTTGAGGACATATGCAGTCACTTTCCCTGTAAAAACACCGAACACATTACAAAATGAATGGGAGGAATGGCATTTTCGCCATGGCGCCGAATCTGGTGTGAATGCACTCTTAGCCATGGCTGTCAGATCAGCGAGGCATCTCAGTCTGGTCATCATCTGTTTTGTAAATGGATTGTTCATCAACTGTGAATGTTTTCAGAACGTACTTAAGAAGTCAAGAAAGGGACATTTGGAGGTGTTGGTATTTATAGGTTATTATGCAATGGTTTTACTGGTCCGGCCCACTTGAGATCAAATAGTCTAGCCTAACATACAAAAACACTAATAAAGAGGGAAACAGACGAATTCTGGCAGCCAAATCTTGCTGGAATTCACATAAATTGATGTACCAGATGGCAACATTGAGAGCATTATCAAAAAATAATATTCCTTAACAACCTCACTGGCACAATGACTGACTGTGGGGGGCGGGGGGCTTAACGCTTGGTACAATACAGAGGTTTAGTACAGTTTCATTTATCACTGATGCAGGGGTCCAGGTTTGTGACTTTTGATGCAACTAGGATGACAGGTGACAGAGCAATCCAAGGGCTCAACAAGTTCACCCTGCTTTGAAATGAAACTCTGGGTTGCTACTAGCTGGGAGGACCAGATGGGAGTTAGATCACAGTCTGAGTATAAGACTTGCTTGCTAAGTTACAAAGACGTACTCACGGGAAGAGAACAGAGAACACACATAAAAGAAACTACAGCGAATAAGACACTGAGAATGACAGAGAAGAGTACCTCTGTCAGTTTGCCGCTTGGATTGAAAAAGTATGTTTCAAGGTCAAGATAAGCAGTCATGGTAAATGAAAGTCTAATGACTGTGGTAATTGCCAAACTGCTGGTGCTACATTGAAAGAGAAATGTCTGAGGTCACTTATCTCTCCTGAGTGAAATCATATCTAGTGCCTAATGATCTCCTACATATATTCCAATGCAGCTTTGGGAGCATATTTAATGGAGAGGTGCCATCATCAGAGCTGGATTCATTCCTTAAGTGTTGGAAATATCCTCCTTGATCTCACTAACTAGGGTGCATCCGCTTTAAAAGGAAACATGCTTGGAGGAGGTCACAGGTTGAGATGAAACAGAGAAGACAACACCATCACAGCCCTACATTAACTTCAGTCTTTGATTTTATTGTCACATGGACCAGGGAGGGAAAAGCACTACGACAACAAGAGGATAAAGGTAAAATACCACCATAAATAATAAACCTATTGAACATCTATAACTAAAACATTTACATGGAGTTGAGAATTCATTATATTCATTACACTGAGGACTTCAGTTACAGGTCAAGACCAATCCCGATAATCACCTATAGCTATATTTCTAATGGAGGAATTTCCAAGGAGCCACGTATTATTTTACAAGACATGCACTCTAAAAGACTACCCTCAAAAAAGCATCTATGATTTCATATTTCATGCTACAGGAGCCCTGGCTACTGTAAAACTATTGGTTTTCAGCGAGGCACAGCCAGGTAGGATTGGATAGTAAGGGGGAACCTTTAAAGTGCTGCAGCCAAGCTTGAAGTGACCAAAAAAGTCATCATGAAACTGGTTCTTAGGAGGTAGAGCAGACTTGGACATATTATTGATACTAGGGATGTCATAAGAACAGATACTTCAATATCAAGTAAATGCCAAAATTCAGAAAATAAGATGGTACTTGCTTTTCAACAGCACTGCAGGTACCATAAGGGTACGAGACTAACGGCATCCCAGCATCCCGGGGACGACGCATCAACCAGACGTACCCTGTTTTTCCCTGATAATGCCACAGTACACATAAGACATCTGTGTTGAATTCGACAGGACCACAGCTAGTTAACATTAGCTGTTAACTCTGTGTAGATTGTGCTGCTAACAGCTTACGTTAAACTCCCATCCTGCCAATTTCAATACAGGAAGTATCACTGATTTGCATTATGATGAGTTCAGGCTCTATTCAGTAAAAAAGTAGTATTGGTTGAAGGTAATTCTAACGTTGTCCTGATATGTTCAAATCTAAAATGTAGTTTTAGGTGATAAACTTGAACAAATACAGTTGTTTGAAGCTTGTTTGCTGTTTTTATAACAACATAAAATAATAGTAGTAATAATAATAGATAATAGAGAGGGAACTGTTTAACTTCCTAAAAAAAAAAAAAAAGCAGTCACTGGCATTGTTACCGACTACATGAGTCTACGTGCAGCTCAATATTTGTGACTGTGTATGATAATAAAAAGCACAAACACCTCCATGTATGCAGACACCAAACATAGGACATGTCCCTGTCTATTTTAAAGTAGACACAACCTACAAAGAGACTGCATCTTCTCCATGTTTTCTCCTGACAAAACAAGAGAAGATGAGAGGGATATGTTGGCATCACCGTGACATCCATATGGTGGCTGACTCAGAGAAAAGTATTGAATTAGACTGCCAAACTGCTGCTGTGACTCAATAACAACAGAGTCGAAGAATGGTTGCCTTACATCTCCCCCACCGAGCAAAAACAGCTTGACAAAACTGTGAACAATGAAACCGGTATCTTCTAAAGGATGACAGCAAGTTTCCGGGATATCAGCGGAAGGCAAAAGACTAAGCCTCCAAATCAAGTGGGTCAGTCCATCCCCGTGGTTCGGGAAACGTAGAAGGACTGCGGCTGACAAGAGGGAGGGTGGCACTCGGGGCAACGATTAGCATTTGGAAAGAAAAGCTCTTCTACTCCTGTGGTGCTACATGTCTCAAGGACACATTAAATTGAAGAGCTGGCTGGGGGGGGGAAATAATTTTATTTATTAATTTCTGCAAATCTGTTCTGAAGACTTGGCTAGATCAGGAGGAGGCATCATAAAAGGCAAAGTGAGTAGGCAGAGTTGTGTCTCTGCAGAGTGAATTACTGCAAGATGAGACAGCAAGTGGAATGAGAAAACATCTTATAATGACCCCCATCTTGTTGCATCTGTAAGATAACTGCAAATACAGCCTGAAATGTCTAGTTTAGTTGTTTTCATACATACCAGAATCCTGGACATAAAGCAGGGTGACACGGTGCAACAATCCTGATACATGGCTGTTTCCCTGATTGCTCCTTCAGCGTAAAGGCCCAGACACACCAAGCCAACATCAAGGAACTAGCGTCAAAGAGGGCCAACTGTTTTTATCACCTCACGTCTCCTTTGTCTTGGCCAACAAGTTGCATTTGAACACACCACAAAGACTACTGCCAACAGCCAGTACGCACATACATTTTGTGCCTGCGTTAAATGAAATAACTCTCCACACCAGCAGGCAGCGGTAGTCTGTACTCATCATTCAAAAAGGGAAACCAGAAGACAGAAGACTGCGGACATACAAGCCGTTGTCATGATACGTACATGAAACAAAGCGGCATCACGCATCACTTAGCTTCATTCCAGACATCCATGCTGCTGTGAAAATATCTGCGTATTAGAATGATCAGATGAGGAAACGTTTGCTTGCTTTCCTCATATCCGTTATTCTTCTCGTGCACTGATTCACCAGTAACATCAGAACGATTTCTCTCACTGACGAGCTCCGCTGTGGATTCGTCATGCTGAATCATCCAAAAAAATAAAAAAGGATGTTTTTAGGATTTTTTTTGGCTCTGAAAAGTATAACGACTCTGATAAAGAGGCCTCTTTTCTCTTTTTATTTAATACAACCATTTATAAAAGAGCTATTACAATATGTATCTGTCAAATGGGGTTAAAAAAGCAATCTGTGATATAATATTTTACTGGCATCTGAAAGAGATGCTTTTTTTTCCCCGGAGTGATATTAAGGCCGAAACAAACTGTTTATCTAATGGCCTGCACTGATGCCTGCTGTGGGTTGCCTGAGTCATGCTATTCTCAAAGCACTCCTTAGACTTTTTTATAGCAGCAGGTTAGCTACATGCCAACAATGCCCACAGACAGGTTGCATGAGGGGAAACCTGTTCTCAGCGAGCACTCACATTACATTGTGCCTTCTGTCACTCTGACTGGCATGGAGATGATGGTGGGAGGCAGGTGTTTAAATAATGACACTGAACTGAAGGATTGAGCTGGAAAAAAAAGAGTCTCCAGTATCCCAGGGATTTCTGTGTGGTCTTTCCTCAGAAATAAATATAAGTGAGTCCAATGTCAAAATATGGCAAAAAACTAGAATTACCGCCTCACAGCTGTATGCCTCCGTCAACCAGTCAAGCTGCGGTTACGTCCATGTCTGTCCAAAATGTCGTCACTTTATCCTCTTAGACATTTGTGTGCCATTGTCATAATCAGCATTTAAATTTTTGAGTTATGGCCAAAACTGTGTTTTGTGAGGTCACAGTTATCTTTGACCACCAAAATTTAAACAGTTCATCCTTGAGTCCAAGAGGACATTTGTGTCAAATTTGAAGAAATTCCCTTGAGATGTTCCTGAGATATTACGTGAATGGGAAAAAAGTATGGTCACCGTGACCTTCAACATCAAATCAGGTGATCCCTTAGACTGTACAGTATATAAGAAGTGGATGTAATCAGCGTGACATCACCTATTGATTTATGGATTGCCATTTTGAAGCCTCGAGTTCAGCATTTTGGTCGTCGCCATCTTGGTCTTTTGCAACCATAAGTGACGCGAGATGGTGGAGCCAAGTACAACCGAAAGCTTAATATGACATTTTTAGGCAACAAAAAAGGTTAAAATTAGATTCCATGAACTGAAACACACTGTGAAAGGGTTTAAGTTGCAAGACAAAAACACGGACACCTCCCAGACCAGACAATGCGGTAACGACCTGTCAATCACAAGGTAGCCACGCCCTAAAGCGTACCCTGCTTTATGGTCTATTTGACTCTAAACGGGACCATCATTTACTAAATGAACATCATGCTGTATTGAAGAAGACTTGAAACTAGTGACTGAGACCATAAACTCTTGTTTATAATGTTTACTAAGGTAATAAATCGAGAGAGAAGTAGGCTCCTTTTCTCATAGACTTCTATGCAATCAGAGTTTTTTTGCAACCAGAGGAGTCGCCCCCTGCTGGCCATTAAATAGAAAGCAGGTTTACTGCACCTCAGCACTAGCTTCACCTTTCAGCCCCAGGAGTTACACACTGGTTCATCCTTGAGTCCAAGTGGCCGTGTTCCTGAGATATATATATATATCAAAATATGTGTCAGTTTGTCCTGACAATCACACAATAACTGTAATACTACAAAAATCATTGACAACAATCTTAACGCCTGAAATTATTAATATTTCTTTTAACCGTTTTAACCAATAGCGTTAACCTGTTAAAATGATGGTTATCGGTTAACAATTAATTATTACAATCCCCATCACCAACTCGAGTTTTTTTATTCAGTTTTTCTCTTCACTTTCTTTTATAGACTAGGAATGTTAATAATTAACCGGTTAACCACTGACTGACATTTTAAACTTATTTAAACTGATTAATGGTATCGGTTAATCGGTTAAAAGAAATGTTGATAAAAGCCAGGAAAAGATGGTCCACCTTAAGAGAGTTTGAGCGGAGGAGCTATAGCCTTGTAGCATTTATTCACCGACAAAAAACAAAACAAAACTGTGCACACACTGCTACACCTACTGTACGTTCACAGCTACCCACAACCCCACACTCACCGTGCCCCACACACAAAATTCTGGCTCACATTGAATATCACATGCTTATAATGGTTTTTTTAGGGGCTTTTAACTTTCCTGATGAATTTGTCGCAGATGATTAATTTCAATCAAGATGTCCCTCCCTTTTCCTGTTCAGCAGAAATTTCACCTTTGCTATGCAAAGCTCCAAGACTGTCATCCGTTTTAGATGTCAGCAGAAAAAGAAGGAAGCACCAGAGAGGGAATCTTCATGTACAGTTAACATCTGCACACTTGGGGGGGGGGGTTGGGGGGGGGAGTAGCTCAGTTTGTAGGGAGTTTGGTTGGGAAGGGGGGGGTCACGGGTTAAAATCCCGAAAGGGGAAAAAAAAGAGGGGGAAATTTTAAGGGGGGGGGGGGCAGGTTTACTTCTTGGGGATGGCGGGGGGGTCCCGGGGGAAGGGAACGAACCCCCAACTGCTCGGGGGGTTTTTAGGGAGAGCCCCCTCACATATATATCTCTTCTTTATTGTATTTTTTTTTTTGTGTTTTTTTTGTTTGTGTTTATATTGTGTATAAGATAACAAAAGAGAAAAAAAAAAATATCTCCTAGTGGGAATAAAAAAAAATTATCTTCTTCTTCTTGGGTGATGGAATGGAGTGCTTTGCCAAATCAAATACATGGCTGATTCATTGCTACTAATTTAAAAATGTAAAATGCTGTATTTGTGTTTAAACAATTTTGATTGGCTTCTTCCTTGTGAGACACTTACATGTCCTAAAAGTGACTTTAGTCACCAAATAAGGTGGAAGAAGAAGGTCTACATTCCTGTCCACTGTGGTCTTAGACTCTCTGCTCCACCTGGTTTCATAGCTGCTCACCCAGACTACCTGCTTTACTTGATAACCACAATGATATGACAGCCGCCCGACAGCCTCATACTTCTCAGCCAGTCATAGATTGACAACCTATTCCAGCTGTCATTCTGTCCAGCATGACACTGCTCCATTCGTCCATCTGTCATTTCTTTTCCTGCGCCCGGGGGCCTCTTCCTCCCACTCCACCCTTCAACTACTCCTGCATTAGTGTGTGCCCCATAACAGAAGAAAGAAAAGGGCGGTTGTGACCTTGCTTGGAAATCAGCTATTCTGGCAACCTAAAACAAAGCCGTGGCTTCAGACTAACGCTCCGTAATGTCACACCAGGTGGGCTTGCCAGTGGCTTGGCTGTGACAATACTGTAAAGTGATCTCCCCCCAATGGGCCAATGAGAACGAACACAGACAAAGCCGCTGAACAATGGACTCATCTGTACCAGAAAAAGAAACAAGAAACTGGGTGTTGACAAAAATGTTGGCAGACATACAATGGGCAGAGTACGATTATACTTGGGAATCATTTTCAAAACAAAACCAAAAGCACTCAGCAAGAAAATCACGAAATAATCAGGATTCGTTCCGACAATCACACTGCAATACTACTACAAAAAACAAATATTAGCATATGAACACAAACATAACAAGCAACTTGAGTTTTCATTCCATTTTTCTTGCTACTCTCTTACGGTAGTCCTATCCATCTCTTCCACAACAGGACAGTTTACTGTATTGAACATCGCCCTTTTGTTGTGGCTGACCTTTGACTGCATAGAAACGTAAATTATTACGTAACTGTTGAGCTAAAATTACCAAAAAACACCGGTTCAAACCGGTTATTCATAAGGAGACACAGAACCAATACTCTGGTACCGAGGCAATGCCCAAATTCTGAAAACGTGACGGTTCTGCGGTTTTTCTATAGTACCGCAGATACCGTCAGGACTCAAAGCGAATGGTGTCCTGTCGCAATCAAAGACACCTCCTACGTTGAAATTGGCAAAATGAAAGCTCAACATTGTCTGTTAGTTCCCTGCAGGACTGTGCTGCTTAGCGGCTGCTAACGTTAACTAGCTCTCATCCTGCCAACTTCAACACAGGAGGGTACCATTGATTTACATTATGATGTGTTCAGGCTCTATTTAATAAAATAAGTACTGGGCGAATTTAAATTGGATCATCATGATGTGTCTGAATGTAATTTTGTAAAATGTGTTTTTTGGCGAGAAACTGGAGTAGATAGGAGACTGAAGGAAATGTTGTCAGAATAATATAAATTAGATAAAAGAGGGAATTATGACCGGTTTAATTTCCTAACAAAAAGCAGTATGGAAATGATAATAAATGAGTGTATGTTCAAGTACATGGGATTTATTGTTATACTTTTGTTATTTACTGTGGTATCCAATTGGCATCAAGAATCTTGGAATTTTACGGGTATTGGTATTGACTACTAAATTATTTGCTGAGTTTTCTTAGTTTTATAAAACTGTAAAGTGAATATCTTTGGCTTTTAGACGGATGGTCAAAATGCAACATCTGAATATGTCACCTGGATTCTGGGAAATTGTGATGGATATTTTTCTCCATTTTCTATAAACCCCGCAATTAATAAAATAAAAAAGAGCCAGATTAATCAATAATGGAAATGTTTACTGGTTGCCTATCTACTACTCCTTAAAAAAGTGTGTTCCAGTTAAAAGATTGCCATTAGAAAATCATCTGTATTTGATAGATCCTAAAAAGCCGGTGCCTTGATCAAGGGCAACAGAGTATTACAGGAATGAATCCTAAAACCTAAATCCTAATATGAGTTAGCATTTTAGCACTTCTGGTTCCCTCATCTGGAAGTTTTTCTGAATGGGTTTTCAGTTAGATGCCTGAAATAAGATTTGTGATTTTAGCGTTTTGTTCAACGATATAAAATGTCAATAAATATCCGTTCATGAGATTTTAAGCCTTTACACATCTTAAAAATGGCAGTTGCAAACAAGTGGCTAAATGAGACTACACAACATAACCACGCCCACACAACCGCCTTTACAGTTCCATTGTGTATACTCATGTTAATGCCACTGTGGTGTAATTTGTTTATAGCCTAACATTAGCTTTTTACTTTTGGCAATTGCATTCACACTTCAGAAATCATAAAAGTGGTGTTCATCTGTGGAAATTATCTCACGGAATAAAACGTGCAAGTATCAAACATTTGTGCACCACAGAGCTTATTTTCTGCAATAATATAAAACCACAGAGAAACCTAGGGCCATTCTATCTTCCTGGTTGGCCTACAAAAATGCATCACCCCGTAGCACTCTATAGCAGGAGCATCTTTAATTCCCAACACTTCTCTATCGGTAGGAGAAAACCAAAGCACCCAGAACAAACACATGTAATCCCAGGGGACAAGATGTTCACATAAAACTGAAGGGCAGGCAGTTTCACCATAGTATATAAATATTCTAACAAGAAAAGGTTCGGTATTGTGGAAGATTTACTGCAGCATCTACAAAACACAGTGGTGGGAGAGGAAGGCAGAAGCCATGTAACCCTCTCTAGGAAAACGCAATAACATCATATGTGAGATTAGCTAGAAAAGCGCCGAAACATAAAAGCCTGAAACAGACAATAATTTCATACAACAATGATTTGAAACCTAAATAACTGATTCATGCGCATAAAACACAAAAAAATATGCAAGGGGATTACAGAAATCTTACTTTGAAATGAGAAAAAGGAATACCAATGAAGACATAACGGAATAGACATGACAACTGAACACAAGGCATTTAAGAGGTGCCAAACTGATTTCTAGCCAATCATCCAACCAGGGAACCGGCCAATCGGCATATTGACACACAGAACTAAGCAGGCAAATCTCAGAGCGAGCCATGCAGTGGTAACTTCATATCAACGGATAACCAGCTCGCTGAGAAGAGAACCCAAACGGCTGATTTGTTTCACAAAGCACCACAGTGTGGTTACAAGTACCTGCTGACTCCCATAATAACTTCTGCTGTGGGATTTATTTGATTAAGCAAGCTCTTAGCTATCTACCTGGGTTTGCTGCGGATGCTTACAGTGAATTCCTGGGAGTTTCTGCAACGTGTTGGAGGCTTTAAATTGAAAGGAGAAAAATGACTCAAGAATAAGCTGAGTTGAGCTATTTTAACTATTCAATAATGCTTTAGAGATGCTTTGAGCAGCTGATCTTATTAAATGGGCTCTGCTGTAAGTAGTCTATCAGCTGCACAAGACATTCAATTTAACCTGAGGCCGAGGCAGACAAAATAGCAAATCAACCCTATCCTCCCTGCATGAAAAACATAAAGCACAAACATCACACATAAACACACACACACACACAAACACACACACACAAACAAACTGATGAGGCAGTTTTTGGAACAATGAAATCTCTTTGGCTCCATTGCCGAAACCTCCCTCAAATTGGATGCCTGGCAGGCATTAATTTCTTCTCTCCCTCTCCGCCTCCTACCATCCTACCGCCGTTCCTCGCTCACTCCTCCTTTCTTCTCCTCTCTGTATGCAGGTGCGCTCGCCCACAGAGCTGCACGCTGACTCCTGTCAGTAAGAGGACATGATAAGCACAGATCCTCTCTGTTCCCTGTGCCCCACTTCCACCCCACACCATCCAGGGGGACGTCAAGGACCACTTCAAAGCCAACGTGAAGGAGACAGGGAAAACAGCCAGGCTGAACCAATATTTTGTCTGACCAACAATGATCTTCAGTAGCCACAGACAAAGTCACAAGCCTGGCATAACAGGCTTGTGACTTGGATATTGGATATTGGGTTTTCTCATGCAAGAATAGCTTGTGTTTCCCCTGAGGAGAAGCCCTACTTCAGGGATGACTGCACAGGCATCATCTACACCTGTCGGTCATATGGAGCATTGGCACCAAGCGTGAAGCAAAATTTTTGTGCGGTGCAATTACATACAAAGTCAATGCAAAGAGGTAAATAGACGCATTAGACGGGAGTTGAAATTTTTCAACCACAGCAAGAAATTCATGTGATCACGAATGTTCATCAGCACTGAGAATCTCTTCCTGTTGTCACTGACATTGTTGAATCTGAAATGGAGGGAAAAAACTACTGTAGCTGTCTGTGGGCATCCAGAGCTCGACAGTCCATCGTATTGTATAGAAACGAGATCACATTCAGTGCGCAACTGTATGTGTACAAACTACTGTCCATGATATAAACAACAATGTTGTATACTGACCGGTCACACACTTGTACTGATGCACAGAACAGCCACTATGGGAAAAGACAAACAAGAAAGCACTCGCACAGGCATTCAAAATGAGTGCCATCAATTACAGCGCTGCATTTGTTAAGTGGACACGTCGCTCCTTCTGTTTCTCCCCAGTCGGATGGGTTCTGCCGGCTGGGTGGTCATGGAACAACAATCACATCAAAGCGGCCATGACAACACAGAACAAACAGCTTGACAAAAGCAGCATCAACCACGCATCTCCACTCAGCATGACATACACACTGATGTGCGAGCACTTGCGTATGCTTGAAGTTTGTCCAGTGTTTCCTGTAGCATTTCTCATGAGTACACAGGGGATAAATTTAGTCCTGCTACCCAGGTTTGTTTCTGGGCCCACTCCAAGATCAGCTCCAGTAGAAGATACAGCATTAGACCAGAAGTTCACTATTTTTGTTTGGACCACAGAGGGCCAGCCCTACAAATATAAAAGTCTGTCACTGAGTGACTGACACCATTGGTTGGCTGGAGTTCCCTCATTGGCTGTTGCTCTTTCAAAATGAAAAGGCAGTGAACAGTCAAATGAGCCCTTCCAGAGCGACGCAACCAGCTCACGAAACCCAGACCAAGCTGTCAAATTAGACAATGAAAAGAGATATTTTTCGCTTAAAATGTTTTCAGAAGTAGATTTTGGTGGATTGTTTGGACACAATAACAAACAGTTTACGAGCAGGCCACCATGTGGTTACCTGTGAGACGAAGAGATGAAGTTATGAGTTATGATTGGTCGGCCAAGTGTTGGAGCAAAGAGTCAAAACTCTAATCGCTGCTGCCATTTTGGATTAAAATGCTTCTTATATTAATAATATTTTATTGGTCAACAAAGGCGATTTCGGTAGAATATGACAAAAGAAGTAATTTTTTGTACTTTTGTATGGCAGCTTTGCTGCTGGACGTAGATGCCCCTTCAGCGTGATGCGTCCGGCTCAGGAAACTTGGACCAAGTGGTCAAACTAGGCGATCTGGTTCTAACATTCTAATATTTCTTGCTGAACAAGTCTTGTTTTTCAGCCAAGGACCCCTTACACCAACAAAAAAAGGCCATTTTACTGTGTGTTGGCATTCAAATTGTGATAATGTGGAAACAGATAATAAAGCACTACAACATGGGAATCTGTGGTAGTTATTTAGGGATGGGTTGAAGGGAAATCCAAGCTACTGAAGCTCCAAATTGCTCTAGCTGAAAAGGAACTTTTTTCTGTTTTTAATTGTGGGTGCATTGTGTGCAATACGGTAAATTAAACAGTAATCTAATCAAACTGTGGAGGCCTGCTGGTTTGGGAACGTGTACGGTATAGGACACGCTGCCATCTACATCCTACATGTAGAGTTGTTAAGTAAGCACCGGGCTTGAGTGTAATCAGTTGCTTATGTTGCTCTGCTGCCATGTTTTAAAGTTATAGGAGTGATCACACTCTTTAGCCTTCAGTAAAGAGTGCAGAGCTGGAACACAATGCTTAATGCTGTCAGAGGACAATGCTCTTAAAATCTCATTAGCGAATGGCTGCCAAAACTAGTGAAAAAGCCTGTGGTTGAGAAAAAGGTGGGGCACAGGACCAGCTCAAGGTAATTCCAAATGAATTACAGCCATGCTGGCTACATCGTACTGGAGCTTATGCAAACAGCGTGTTGCACTGAACCTCTGCCACCGCCACGTAATTAAATGTTAAATTAAACAAACACTTAAACTGGCTCCAAACACCCCATGAAGCTTATAATGCGCGGGTGAGCACACAAACACAAATATTGCCCTGAATCCGCAGCGGAGGCAATTCATCACGCTAACAAATTGGGCTACCTCTCAGTACTGTTATCCTCCATCAAGGCATCTGTGACTCGTGTGGCCTCCGGGCGGCTGACAAGCACCTCTTGTTTGGTGGCAATCTTGCTAACACTTTCAGAATGGGCCCCACCAAAATTGGCTGACAGGCAAATTGAGGGATAAAAACTAGGGCGTCAGCTACCTCAATTCAGTGTGAATGAATCAACTAATGCTTTTCACCTTTATACAACATACTGCCCTTTGTTACAGTCCAGAACAGCATCCTGGAATAGATGGCAAAAAGCTGAATGCACAAACTTTTGCGCATTATTCACAGCCAAGACGGTAACCTCAGAACAGAGGGTATGAAGACAAGAGGAGATTCACCTAAGTAGTCATGTGAATCAGCACACCTTAAAGAAACAGTTTGGGTATTCTGAGGTGGGTATGAGATACTTATACATATTCAGTGTATTAACTACAGTATGACAGATGGTGCATCCCCAGCTTGGAAAAGCAGACAAGAGTTACTACATGGAAGCACCTAAATAAAAGGCTCACCTAAAAAAAGCAATATCAGTTTAAATGTACGAAATATTTTTGCTGGTTTAACTTGATAGACAGTTATGTAGTCTGTTTCTGACAAGGAACTGAAGCATCTATGCTCTCACTAAAGCAACCGGACTTCATTAAAATTTATATATATATATATATATATATATATATATATATATATAAATAAAATAAAAACAGTATTTTACCTTGCTGGACTCTGGAGTTGCTGCTCTACCGCTGTCTTGATCAGTTAGTTTGTTTGTGTTATTGTTTGACAAACTGATCTCGGCAGCCATAGACCAGCAACCCCCGTGTTCTGCAAGGTAAAATTACAGTTTTTTTCCCAATGGAACCTGGTGCATAGATACGATTTACTCCTGAATTATCTGTCTGCTTCTCCAAACTGGTGGTGTGTCATCTACTGAAGGTAATACAGACTATGGAAAGGTACCTCAAACGACCCCACTTCAAAACACCCGAATGTCCCTTTTAAAATCCATACAGAAGTTAGTGCGCCTGAAACTGCTGTACAACGATGTCTCGCAGTGAAACAGAATATTTGAGCGGCGTCCAGTTACAAGAAGGATTTAAATCAAATCATTCGCATTTGATTGGGCCGCTATAAAGTGGACGGGCTTAGAGTTTAGCTTGATACAGAGCTACAGAGCAGAGGACTGTCGGCTCCACACCATCTTCCTCAGCTGTTGTTAGATCAGGCAGCGGACGAGGGAGAGATGAAAGGGAAACTTTACCGATTATCCACCGGCCGTGTGATAACTTTACTGCAGCGCGGGCAGTACATGCAGTACATGCAGATGAATGGCATCCAGATCCCCCCCGCTCACCTGCCGGCAAATCTCCGCTTGACATTTCATGTCGTCATCAGGTGGACATTCACTGCATGTACTGCTGCGCTGCAGTGACATACACTCGGTTGAGAAGCTTCCCTTGAATGAATTAGGCCACGGCCATATTGTTCTGGAAATGAAAACAGTGTTTTCTCCAACTGATATACTAAAACAAACCTCTTCCTGTCTCTCTCTATATTGCTCTGATATCTGCTTTGATCAAAGAATGTATATTAATCCACAAACACTTGGCTAGCTAGTCGCCAAAAGTCTCATTTGATTGGATGATTTTTTTTTGAAACTGTTTACAGGAGGAGAAAAGATGGGGGTTTCAATCAGATTTTGATGTAAAAATACACATATTTGGCATAATACAGCAGGTAAATCAACAATTAACACAGGGACACAAAATTGGGAAAATGCATTTCTAATTCTTGGGGACTTTAAGTACTCTTAAAAATCGTCCTATATTCAAAAATAATGTTAACCAAGTCGTGCAAATTGTTAAATAAATACTAAATCGGGGTTGGAAATTGGGTTGTTTGTATGCCTTTCATTGTGCTAGCCTGTGGTGTCCCTGTCCCTGATGCTCATCTCAGCTCATCTCCAAACGCCCCAGGTGCCCTGGAAATCTGTCGCTGTCGCTTTGTGCCGCAGCACACCTTAGATTCACAGACTCTAAGTCTAGTCCACTGGGAGGCCCGGACTGGGAAATAGCACTTAATCATCAGGGGCTTGACATCAAGTCTCCTGACTTGAGGAGAAAGCAGCAAATAAAAAAAAAAAGTTCTGCGAGAGAGAATAAAACCAATGCAAAAAAAGTAAGTTAGCTTGTTGTGATATGAGCTGCGTGCGAGGAAGCCTGGCCCACGAGGCTGGCCTGCAGACAAAAGAGCTAGAGCCAAAATAGTCATTACCTTTGGCTCTGCTGTGAAATGGCTAATAAGTTGCCGTGGTAACTCCAATCTATTAAACAAAGAATAATGTAAGCCTAAGAAATGAGCCTATAATACCCGAGGATGGGCACTCACTACGACTTTTTCTGCTGCAGGTAACTGGACACCGTCTGAACTCTGAATATTTCATAAGCCGTTGGACAGCCAGTCGGGGTTTTAGGCAGAGATCACAGCTCCAGCCAAGTGTCTGGTAGGGAGCTCAATGCTGACTTATTCTCCATTTTGCCACACATCTGCACTCGCTAACGCGTTGCTGTGCCAGCAGCCACCGCTTCTGGTATGGCCTTATCTACTCTGAGATGGGCGTCATGCTTTGTGTGCGAAGAAGACAGAAGGGAAGAGAAAAAGAAGAAAGAGCAGAGGGGAAGACAACACACAATAGCTGCTACTCCCTATAATTTTGCTTGCTTTTCAAAAATAAAAAGCTTAAGTGGTAACATCACTTGTGGGGATTTCATTTTCACAGCACTTAACAACTTTCTGCAGTGAAAACTGTATTATAAAAAGGGGTCATAAACACTAAAACATCCTTTCTGAGGTGTTAACGGATATCAAAGTGTTGTTTGAGATGAGGGAGGATTGTACAAGACATCTGTGAAAACTACTGACATTTCAGATGTTAAATCACACTTCTTTTGTTTTGGGATTAACAATGAAAAGCTGGCGAATAATATCACTGGATGTTTTTCTTTGTGTCCTACATGAAATAATGTCACTGCCTCCAGAAAGATTTGAGATTCTGTTCCATCTGTGGTGGCGTTAAAGCCACCAGTTTTGCAGGTGTTCCCAACCAGATGATCATGATTTTAACGGTGCAGATGAAAGTAGTTGTTATCATTTCCAGAGTTGTGTTTCTGGAGAAAATTTCAAATCTGCTGCACCCAAATTTTGCAGAGCACGAAATAAAAGGTAGGTTAAAGAGAGAGCATGCAGGCAAGTAGAGGATAAGCTCAAAGACAGAGCGACGTGTTCTGATAATTTTAGAGCATCATTAGGCAGTTTTCCAATTGCTCTTGGGCTGAATCTTCTATTAACCTGGTGAAGCTGCTGTCAGGAGTGTGCACGCAGATGGCACACAAATGCTATAGAGGAGCAGATGGCACAAATACTACAATCCCAACTGTCTCTTACCTTAAACAGAACATAACCTTTTCAACATAACTTCAAGATTTACATACATCTATTTCTAATCTGACAACTGACAAAAACACAGATTTCTAATTTGGCAGGTGTATGCCTAAGCAATTTTGTACTGAAACCATACATAAAAGGGATTAAAACTAAGTTTCATGCAGTGAAGTACACAAATTTTTAATTTGGGGTAAAGCTGCACTGGTGTATTCGATGCTTGGTACCAACAGATACTGTGAGTTGAGGTATCTGAGTACGGAGAGACAAAAACGTTGGATCAGTTAAAAGTGCTAAATGCAAGATTGGGAGCATTTCTATTCCATATGGCTCTCAACACGGCGACGGCTTGCAGCTAACAGTGCTAACAGTGAAAACAATGGCAAAACTGCTGACAGAGCTAACAATGTTAAGAGAGAGCACAAAAGCAAAGAGATGACACTCCGATGTTTTTCGACAACAGCCGCTGCCGCCATTTTGGACTGAAAACTGTTGACTGACTGTTCACATGGGCCATTTCAGTAGAATATGACAACAGATTAGAAATAATTTTGTTTTACTTTTGTAAAGCACATTTTAGGTGGATGTTTAACTGGCATCTGGTTGTCGCTTTCAGTCCAAAATGGTGGCAGCATACCTTTGCAGCTGGGCACTGATATTGTAATGGAACCAGCAGTTGACTTTCACTTCATGGCAGTATATATTATTTGGTGTTACACTACACTTCCACGACGATGCCGTTGGTCAGAACGGCAGTATAAGCTGTAAGAGTCATATGACAGCAGAGCAGAGTAGCAACTGTGAGCTAGTCAGTGGGACACGCTCATGTGCACCAACATGCACTAAAAGCATGTACGGCCAGCCCGCCTAGGTCAACAAAGCACAGAGCTCAGATTACAACACACAGTGGGAGAGAGACTTCATACTCTGGTCAGGTACATTACTTCTCTATACATTTACATAGACAAGAGTTGTTTGTTGCTATATTAATGCTCTGGGTATCATATAGAGCACTTTTAACATAAAAGGCATTTAAAATGACTTTCATTCAGTGAAGACACAGAGTTTAAAGTTTCTGACAAACAGCTGAGAAGCCGCAGTATTCAATTCATAACCATGTGAACCAGCAAATATTAAGCAAATCTTCCTAACTGTGACCTGCCAATTTTGTGGCATTTGTACATGATAAATGACTAAAATGATCATTGTCAAGTCAACTAACTGACTCATCATTTTTGCACCACATACGTCTAAACACACACCACTTTAGGCTTTAGTGGACTTGGCTGCTAAAAGCTAACACACTGTATGACACAATGTGAGCATCCATCAAGACCTTGAACAAAGCAGCAGCCATGCGGAGCAGCAGCTGTTCTGATGCCGACCGGTCGAAGAGAGAGTGAGGATGCAAGTGTGTGAATTGTGAAAGTATATGTTCTGTGCTGCTATACCCAAGTATCCAACTCATTATGCTTGACAGAGACGCTTCCTCTCCCCTGCCTCTGCTGTCAGAACGGACTCTGTTGTCTGACATATCCAAGGTGGAACAAAAATTGCCTCTTTCCAAAGAAAGCTCCCCTCCTGTTCACACATGCATGTGGCTCAACGTACGGCCATCAGTCTAGTTACATTTTCCTTTCACTAACCCAATAAACAGGACAGACAATTTGTTTAAAAGTCAACTCAGAGAGCAGGAACAAATATTTCTCCTGAGGAGCACCAATAGCGGTTTGGCAAATACAGGACACTGTTTTTGATTCTGTTTCACTCTTTGTGGTAAGAATGTTACCATGTTGTAGTACTCTAGCATGTGATGTCACATGGTTGGTTTTAACGTTACAATCAAGAAGAAGAAGAAGATCAACCTTTATTAGTCCCACAGTGGGGAAATTCAATTTTTACACTCTGTTGTTTAACTTATACACAGTACGTGCAGACCCGAAACACACACATGCACAAACAGGACCCATATACATGCATCAATGGAGAGATGTCAGAGTGGGGGGGCTGCTCCTGACAAGCGCCCCGAGCAGTTGGGGGTTTGGTGCCTTGCTCAACGGCACCTCGGCAGTGCCCAAGAGGTAAACTGGCACCTCTCCAGCTACCAGTTCACACTCAGTTCTTGAACTTGGGACTTGAACCGGTGACCCTCCAGTTCCCAAGCCAACTCCCTACAGACTGAGCTACTGCTGCCCCCCAACGATTAACACCATCGGTTAAACAGTTAAAAGAAGTATTAATCATTAATCAAAAAGGTGAGAAAATGCAGAGGGGCGGCTCATCACTTTAAGGAGAAAAGCTGGTCCACCTTCAGAGAGAGCTGGAACAGATACAGGAAGTTGGCTCTGGACTTCCAGCTGAGGAGTTGTAGCTTGTAGCCTCGTAGCATTTACTGACCGACAAATAAACTGTACACACACTGTCTGCTACAGCTACAATAACAGCTATAACGGCACCAACAAACCCACACCCACACACACACACACACACCCACACACACACAAAACGCTATCAGCTGCTAACGTAGCACTGTTGCTAGCTAGCCAGCAGAAGCTGCCGGCATATTCCATAAAACGCTAGAATGTGGGTTTCAGAATAAAGTAGTACTTTTGGCATTTATTTTCTCAGTGACCCTGTCTCTGAACTGTGTGAATGAGACAGCAGAGGAGGACAGACAGGTGATCAGAGAGGGGAGAGGGCGGGAGATGGGGAGACAGTCATCTGAAGCTGGACTCAGTGCCTGATGGAGGGCTCTTTCAGTGCTACTGGCCAGCGCTGCAGTAACATCCGTTCCAGTGGCAGTTTATGAAATGGACTGTTTTGTCCTTGGTCTTAACATTGTAAAACTTATCTTTACATCTGGGAGCAATACTTTTGTTTTCATCTGTCCTGTGTCGCCTCAGTCTCAGTCTTTCACAGTCTCTACTGTTATATCTGTGCAAGTCAGCCGAGCCAACCAACCTTGTAAAGTGACAGGCTAGAGTACTGCAACATGGTGGCGCTCTTGCCACGAAAGACAAAACAAAGCTTCTTTTATCTTTTAAATGCATACATTTGTTATGTGTTTTATATAATAGTTCATTAGAGTGGAAATCTATTTAGTAAACCAGCTTAACTTTGTTGACTGATTCATTTTCACTTTAAAGAAAAAGGAACCATTCACTGAACTGTTACTTTGAGAAGACTGAGCATTAATTTAGGGTTGGTTAAAAACTTGAAAATGCATTTTTAAGTCAGGACACAACTTGAGAAACTAATTGCTTTTGTGAATGGAGAAGACAAACAATATCTCACTTGAATGCCAACTAAACTAAAGCCTGCCTGCTCTTAAAATAATCAACAAATATTAGGAAACCAAAATGAGCAGCACAGCCAGATAACAGGCAACGAGTCATATCAGAGACTCGTCTACAAAATTGTGTTTGCATAGAACAAGCTTGACATTTCGGTGCTCGTAAATCCAATCTTCATTCCTCAAATTGCCAGCTTATTTAACGGGATGGTTAGCTGCAGATAATTTGAAGCTCTGCGCGGAGGAAAAAAAAAAATCAATAACGGCATCTAGAGGACAACAGCAGCAGTAATCATGTGTGTCTGGAAGTGACAGCCACTTCCAATCAGCACCCTGTGTGTGCCTGCAGTTGTAAAAGACAAGTTTTCTTTCCTCACTGTCAAGAAAGGTGAGGAAATTATAATATGTAATGCAATGTAATTATAAAAACCTACTTTTTAAAGCAATACAGACCTACCTCGCTTCTGAGAGTCCACAGAATAAATCTTTGAATAATGTCCCATTTGGTATTCTTGGCAAACACAGTTCTCACAGGGGTCAGGTTTGTGTGTTAATGCAAACAACAGCTCTAGTGTTATGGATGCCACACACACTGAAGGTTTCACAAGAGTGTTAACGAACGTAGGGCTGTGGTTCTGACCTCTCCGAAAGCTGATCAGGATTACACATGGAGTCAAACGATGACAGGGGGGAGATGAATGTTGAAAGATTTATGAATAGGCCGCTACAAATGTATTTTCCTTATAAAATAATGATTCAGTCTCTACTGCTGCACAATATGAGGAAACTAGATCTTTTTAAACAACAGTAACACACTGTATATCTCTCTATTCCCTCATATTTAAAAAATAATAAAAAACACACAGAGGCTAAGGCCATCATTATAAAGTCCAGCATAAACCAAACACACACTGTTTCTAAACAACTCTGCTCTGTTCGTTCTGTTTTCATGTTCTCCTGCTAGAAGATGAGTTTGTCCACATTCAGCCCTGGATGTCCATCCGTCTACATGGTCTGTGTTGGACACTTCTTTCACTATTCCTCGTCGTGTCTGTTCATACAGTTCAGGAATTACTGTGCAGCTTATGCGTCTGCGAGACAACATATTAAAACACAGGTCAAGTACCCTAATCATTGTGCTTTCCTCCCAGACTCTCTGCTCCTTGAATCATTTACGGAGACATCACTCCCATGTATCCGTTGATAGCACATCATATTGGAAGAATTGCCGCCAGCATAAGCCACACGCGTTGCACAGTGCTTACACACAGTTGACGTTTTATCCACCACTATTTACCCGTCACTGTCATACGTAACACCAAATCTGTAATGCTCCCAAACGGCAGAGCGAAATGACGCTGGTGGATCCTCTACCTGTCGCCACTCGTTATTTCCTTAACGGAATCACAGCTGTACTCTGCACTTCATCGATGTCTCTGCCAACTAAGAAGTTTGAGAAGGAAGGAGGCTGGGTCACGTGTCATATCTTTGGCGGTACAACACCTGCACAGTAAAATCTGGTCCGCCCACGCTGAAATTGTGCCAATAACAATGCACGACCGCAGCTTCAGTTACACTCTGCGAGTGTGATACCTCATAATCCTGTCCACCCATGTCCCAGCCTCTTTCCATAGGCCTTGACTGAGTGTGACAATTAACGGGAATAAATACAAAAATCTGCCTCATAATCTATTTCAAATGAACCAAACGGTACTTACACGATCCAAACCGTGACTAGCAAACGGTTCTTTTTTTTTTTTTTTTTTTTTTTTTTTACCCAAACTGTGCCCACCCCTAATTTAATCAATTGGTGACAACCATGTCATGCTAGTTCGTTGTAATGAGGCTAAAGGCTCCAAAGACAGGCTAAATTTTGGTGAAGACAAACTGGCATGGCCATTTTTAAAGGGCTCCCTTGACCTCTGACCTTGAGATATCTGAATGAAAATGAGTTTTAAAGATAACCATAAGTCTCCCCTTTACAGACATGCCCACTTTATGATAATTCCAAGTTTTGGGCAAAAATGTGAAGGTATCTGAATGCAGTATAAATTGGTTATTTTAGCCTAATCTAAAAATGGTGAATTTGAATATTTCTGCATACTGGGTTCCATAAACAGTCTTGGAATTACATAAATTGGGTATCACCGTATAGCTGACACTCCAATCCAATCCAATGAGCCCAACTGTAATCATGTGTGATGATGTTAGTCCCCATAGTACCCATTACATTGTAGTGACCTTTTTTTTGAAACTTGACCTTC
Organism: Pterois miles; assembly: GCA_947000775.1. Taxonomy (NCBI): domain Eukaryota; kingdom Metazoa; phylum Chordata; class Actinopteri; order Perciformes; family Scorpaenidae; genus Pterois; species Pterois miles. The sequence goes on from CAMQGK010000638.1 coordinate 6,458,352, forward strand.
CTATATAAAATGACCTGTGTTGACCTCTAGGTTAATCACAGCGTCATGAAACTTTACAGCCACAAACTAGAGACCTAGAGCATTCAGAGGGTGAGAGGATCAGAGGATTTCCTCTGTTAATTGACAATAAAAAGGTTTCTGAGTGCCATACAATTGCCTGAAATACAATTCTTGCAGACCTCTCAAAATGTCAAAAGTTTTTGATACTAAATCACAGCATGGCTTTTTATATGGTGTTCTATGATCATTTATTATCAATTCCCAAGTGGTAAAAAATAATGTCCCTAGGGCTTATACATCTATTTATATCAATCCATTCATTCATTCAAGGTTATTTCTGATTTATGACCAGAACAACTTGTCACACAGTACTAAGCTGCTTTCAGACGATGTTCATCACTTCTATGTGACATCTATTGCTGACCTGCTATCTGCCCCTAATACTTAAAAAAAGACAAAAATGGGTCTATAGTGGGTCTCAGAGGGATAAACACTACTCTGAGGCTGAAATCACCATTTTTGCTCATTAAAAACCTGCAACAGTAGACTTGGCTCCACCCAAACATTGCAAAATTTGCAGGGTCCCAGATAATTTCTCTGAGAACACCAAATGTAGACTACTCACATAGCTGCAAGAGCTTTTAAACTCTTGAATATCAAAGAGTACCTTTGCTTTCTTTTCTGTGACATTCTCCCAAAGAACTGTGCAGTTTAACTGTGGAGACCGTTGGCACTTTATAGCCTCGTACTGAGGCAAAACAGCTCCCAATTTCACAGTCAAGTGCAGCAAAAATACCATAGGTAACCGTGTGACCACCACCCAGGGCGTTAATCGGATATACAACGGCTGTAAAGAAACAAATCGGGGTCTAATGAGTGTGTGACACTTTGAAGACTACTCATTAACAGTGCTAAGGTCAGGTTAGAGCAAATTCCAGTCTCAAAGCAGGATCAAGTTGCTCTGAACTGTGTGGACCCTCTTGTAGCCTTTGGCTATGGCATGCAATCAAGTTATCAACATAATTGAAGAGGCAAGTGTCATCCTGAACAAGATGGAGCACCTGTCCTTGAAAATTAATAAATGAATGCATCAGTCAGTCAGTGCTGCCTGGTTGAATCCTACAGAGTATACGACATGCCTTGCAACCAGGCGGACACTTGTGAGCCCATGTGACACTGGTACAAAGCGGAATAATCCTGCATTGTGATGACAGACACACCAGACCGGATCAGCTGGCTTCCGGTGTATAAACGGTCTGCTGCTATCATGATTATTATAATGTGCTACCTGACTGTCCAGTGCGCACAGTCTCTACGCACTCAGTAAAATGCGTTAAACTCAAAGACAGAATCTACTCCAGCAAACAATATGAATAATAATCTTCATATGAGCAACAACAATTTCTTCCAGCTCGCACTGAATTGAGTTTTCACTGAGTTAAAAGGCGCCTGAGAACAGAGAAATCATGCATGTGTTCCTCACGTTTCCCCACACCGCCTAAACAAAGTTGTACCTGCAGCTGGAGCCTCCACACGCGGCTCGCTGCTGCTGTTATTTAGCGTTACGGTTCGGTGAATGATGAACAACGTGAGAGTGGTCAAACCGGACCAGCTAGCTGCGAGTCACCCGGTTCAACCTATTTTAATGTCAGACAACACATCAGGCTCCTGACCTCACATTCAAAGTGTTCATCCCGACGACACCAGAGGAAAAGCCTGTCGCGGGTCATTATGGGAAAACGCTCTTGAATGTGAGGAGCTAAAGGTAACAAAACATCTGAATAGTAAGTTAGTTAGCGTTAAAGCTGCGTTCAAAACACTCACGCTAACTTTTAAAGAGTAAAAATATAGTGTAGTTAAAATATACGTTATGTTTATTGTTTTTTTTTTAATGACCCCTCTGGAGCAATGTGGACATCTATATCTGTCTTTCATTGTCACTACAAGCAACTGTTAACAAGGGAATCACCCAGACGAGATAAACGTTAGCCAAGTTAGCTTACCACGGATCAAACTCGTGAATGATGCTCTCGAACCGGATCACCGCGAAAAGTCTGGAGCTGAATCCGGCCAGGCAGGCCAGGAAAAGAATGCTAAAGGAGAGTAAAGACTGCCATCCTGCCGGTTGTGTCAGTCCACCAGACAGGCCTCCTTTGCCCCCTCCGCCACCCGCGGCGCCGGGTCGACTGTTCCCGTGCACCGAGCCCCCGGCGTTGGTGGACGCTTTGTGCTTGCCGTCGCTGGCTGCGTGGTGCTCCGCCATTTCTGCGTGCGGTGTCGGTTGGATTTGCAAGGTCTTCCCCTCCTGCCACGCTCCCGTGTCTCCCTCCACTCCTCGCTGCCGTAAACTCCCGTAGTTTGCGCCCGCTCTCCTCGGGTTTTCTATCTTCTGAGTCCCCCTGGTTTGTATATACAGTTTAATTCAGTGTCGGTACTCTGAGAGCCAGCCGTTACATCCCGAAACGCACACTCATGCGCCACATACCGAGCCTGCAACAGTCAATTCGCCTCACGATTGAACGCCGGTGGAAAGGGGCGGGAGCGATGCGGTAGGCGGGGCGTTTGGAAGCTCTCTCGACCTCTCACAGATCGACAGGTACGAGAGGGCGGGCCTTTACGTCTTTACGCCAATCAGAGCACAAAACTGATTGAATAGACAGTTGAGTCCTCCAATGGAAACACACTAAATTATAGTTGCCACTGATTGAAATGAGAATAATCCCCTGTTATGAAGATTGAGTCATTCTGGTGCCCGCTATAAATACAACAATTATTACGCGGTTTAAAGTTGGCTTTTTAGAGCCGAATTAGTGACTTTTCATAGACAATAACAAAGAAGAGATATTGCGCACACAGAGCAAAATCTAGAGGGGATTTGTCTCCTTGCAGCTAAAATCTATAGGCAGGTGTGTGAAGATAAATGTTCTCTGTGAGCGCAATATTTCTGTTGCCCTTGGATGTTCTGGACTGGGTGGTGGAGTTGTAATAAAGATTGATGTGTCTCATCATTATTATGTCCCCCAGCAAAGACAAGAACACAGCATTTATCATTCTCTTTAAACTCAGGATGTACTTTCTTTCACAACTTCCCCCAAAGCATTGAACGCCTATAATAAGACACCTTTTTTAACATTTCAAATAAATGCTCAAGTTTTTGATTGATAGTATACATTCATTTTGCGCTTGCGCTGTTTCATATAACAATGAGACAGAGGCAGGAAGTGTTATTGATTTATCCGAGATGTGATTCAGTCCCAAAGGGAGAAAAACAATAGTAACAGCTCTCTCCTGTGTAATATTATAGGTAAAGGCAACTTTGTTCTGAAGTTGAAATGGACAAAATCACTTTTTCTCATCTGCTCTAACATTTGTTGCATATAATGCTTCTACTGTAAAGTGCTTCATCTTGCACTGGAGCATTGCAGAGGAGCCTGCTTCTAAACAAGCTGCAATGTAATTTAATCACTGACTTGCAAAATCATAAATTCAAGTTATGCATTCATTGTGTTTATGTATCGCCTGTGATGTGAATACCTATCGCTTTGGGTAATTTATGGGAATGTTTAAATGGATGCTGCACACACAAGCAATAACTACTCATCAGAGCATCTCAGTTTTAAAGTGATGGTAGGCAGAACATTTTTGCCATCATTGTGCAAAAGAGCCATAATAACCTTTCAGCATTTTGCAATTCAAGTTCTCTGAGATAAAACTAGATTTCTGCACCTCCTCGGGGATCTGGTTGCTTTCGAAAATCTAACCAGTGAGGGGAGACAATCACATGACAATCACGGCATCCAGGTCACAAACGTCCTCCTTTTACAGCTAAACAGTAACTACAAGATGTTTCTGAAAACATTTTACACAAGAAATAGTCCTCACAGTAACTGATCAACGCTGCCCAGTTCAAACGTTTGATCGGAGTTCCTGTGTGATTGACAGCTGCTCAGAGACGGCAGGCTCCAGCTTGGCTCTGATTGGTTGTTTTCCTCCAGTCTGTGAAGGAGCACTGGAGGACACAGAGACACATGATTTTTTTTTTTCAGATTATCTGTCTCAAGCACTACTGTCAGGATTTAGTGACTGTTTTATAAAAATAACTTTTTTTATCGTATTTGCAACAACTCTACCTAATGCTGCTTTAATCTGACCTCAAAAATCATAAATTCAAATTATGCATTCATTGTATTTATGTATCGTGCCTGATTTCAATACTCATCGCTTTGGGTAATTTATAGGAATGTTTAAACAGATGCTGCACACTCGGGCAATAACTACTCATCAGAGCATCTTGGTTTTTAAAGCAAATGTGCGTTTTTCTGTTTACGATATAAAACAACTTGTCAATTCTGTCAACTTTTAGCACCCTTGATTTGAGAATAGCCCGTTTGCTTGCTTGACAACTTCACAATTTGGCTCCCATCCTTACTTTGCATCAACAGTATTTACATCATGATTTGAAAAAGAAAAAGAAAATGAATATATTCATGTAGAAGAATTGGACTAAAATTTGAGCCGGCTTAGCACAGCTGTGCATTGAGGCTATCTTTTGACGAGACGAGGAGGAGATAAGAGGGAGATGAGAACGCAGCGTCGGGGAGATGAGGAGAAGATGGAAGGCCGATAATAAAGGAGAGTAAAAGGATGATTATGGAAATTGATGGGGGTCATCACGGAGAGTGGATGGAGTGGCAGAAGTGGATATATGAGTTTTGAGTTCATAAAGAGATCACAGAGACCAGAGCTAAAAGTATCACGGTCAGTATTGCAGGCATACGATGTGCTGCAGCTAAAAGACAGAGCCAATAAGAATTCATGCACACCCACACACAACATGCACACACAGGAAAAAGAGTGTGTTAAGATACAATGAATGCAAACGCATGTAATCCCACATGAGCACATACATATGATGAATACACACACACACACACACACACACGCACACAAATGCACAGTTCCTCATCATTCATCAAGGCCTGCTGTTTATGCCATGATGAGCCCTCTTCCTCTTCACCATCTCCCCTTTATACCTCCACACTCTGAATGGATGACCTTTGAGACAAATAGAAATGCAGGCTGTGAAGATTGCTTCAATCGCATCTATTGTCAAAAGGCCAAGCCCAGATGAAAGCCAGCCAAAATGAGTGCTGTTGCCAGGCAGGGCAGCTCCGCTTTTCCTCCGTCTCCAGAGGCAGACTTGAATGTTTGTGTTGTGCTTTGTCTTTCTTCTCTGCTTTTTTTTCGCCTCCCTTGAACATTATACAGACTCACCAAGTTCATGCTCGGCATTCTTAGGTGTCTTTGCTTCTTTACTTTGCCAAAGGCCAGTCGTGCAAAAAAGTTCAAGATGCCTCATGGCATAAAACACTCTTTGCACCTCCGTCATTTCTCTGCTTTGTGTGTGAGAGTTAGAGACAGAAAGAGGTGTCACAAATGGTCAATATTATATCATTACACCCATTTTTTACACTTTTTTGCCTAAATTGAAACAGCTGAAAATGGTGCAACCAGCCAGTGGCAGACTCAGGCTGTCTGAGGATCAAGCGCTGCAAGGGCACCCCTAGAGGGAACTTTATCATGTTTTCTCTACTGAAAGAGCATCCAGGAAGGCACTTTATCATGTTTTCTCCACTTGAAAGGCACCCTCAAGGGCACTTTATTGGGTTTCTCCATTTAAGAGCATCAAGAGGGCATATTATCATTCTATCCACTGGAAGGGCAGAGGGTATTTTATCATATTTTCTTTGTGGGAAGGGCATCTTATAGGGCAATTTATCACGTTTTCTCCATTTAAGGACATTCAAGATGGCACTTTATATTGAAAGTGCATCCAAGAGGGGACTTTTGCCCTTGGAAGGGCACGCCTTGAGTCTACCAATACAACTGGTGAATCCTGAAAGCTTCAAACAGCTACTTTATCATCCAGGTGCGATGTTGACTGACTTCAGTCATTTGCCTCAAGATGCACAATAATCTCAAATCTCTCAGTCAATGGTGTGCGTTCTTATGTAAGCAGCATGTGGGACAAAGCAAAGAATCCTCCGTGAATACGGCATCTCTCTGAAGAAAACAAAGTTGCTGTACCCCTTTTAAAGGCAGCCTCACAAACAGTACAATGCTGACGATACGCGGAGTGCACAGTGGAAAGAAATCTCATGTTATAATTTGTTTTTAAGGCACATACTGCAGTGTGAAGGATGTCTGAGAAGCAGGCACACCATGTTCCCAGATACCTGACAACCTTGACACAGACAGCAGTTGGCGGCTGTGCAATGTGAATGGAAGTAGAAAAAAGTCATGAATGAGGATTATAGATCCATGTTTCACCTATAGTTACATTTCTCCTATTGAGGGACAATAGTGGGGACTGGAGCCCCTTCCCAGCATGCAATGGGTGGGAGGCAGGAAAACACTACATTGATTGCCAATCCATCACAGGGATAACACGCTGAGTCAAGCGCATTCACAGAGTCTTAAGTTAACCAGCTTCCTGTCTCACAAAATACAGAAAAGACATCTGAAACCATCATGCTATTGCTTGTGTTGGGCAATATTAAGTTGTCATTGTCCTTTAATTCACTTGGCAGCGCTTCCCTCTAATAATATATGCATCATTTGCATGTACAAGCTAACAGGGGAGAATCCATTCTGTGCAGTCTAACAAAAAGCATGGCAGCGCAGGATGTTTGCTCATTGTGAGCGCAGCAAGCTCTAAAGACTCCATGGAGTCCGTCTGTGTGATCCAGTGCAATGGAATGATTAGCCAATGCCTGGGGAATCGCCACCGCGCACGTCGATCTGTAATCAATCATTAACAGAAATGAGAGCACTTAAAGAAAAGCACTTAGCATCCCAACGAGGTGCAGCACCCAACTGTTATGGACTATTTATTTACCTGTAGGAGAGTTAAGACTGTTGCAAATACTCTCTGAGAAGCTACACGACGCCATAATAATTGTCAAGGTCAAGTTTAAAAGAATTCCTTGTTTAATTAAAACATATGTGTATGCAGGTTTGAAGAGGTTTCTATGACAACAGAGTTTGATGACATCTCAAGTGCAGGTTTTTTTTAGTGATGAGTCACAAAAACTTAAGTAATGACCTGAGTTAAGTTCGACTCGATGATGCAGGGTCTTTCACTGAGTGCACAGGGGTAACCTGTGTGGCCTCATCAGTGACACAACATTTCACACTGAACTCACTTCATTTCTCCAACAGTCAATGGGGCACACCGAGAGGCAGTTAATGTGAACATGGCTGACTCAGATCAAGGCAACACGTGTGTGGATGACTTGGATTTACGGTGTGCTGACAAGAGGGTCGACCACAGGTGTCACCTCACATGATGGGACATGGATGAGCCACCGATTATACAGCTATTCACACAGCCAAGCTCAGGCTCTTACTTTAAAGGAAATCGCTTGCTGTGATAGAATATGAAATAACATATTTTGAAGCAGAATATGGCATGATCTATCATCCCGGAGATCAGAGAGCTTTTGCTCTCAGGATGCTATTGCATTCATTGCATTCGTCTGTCATTTTCCAAAGCATATGAAAAGTTATTTCTCCCTAAGAGTGCTGTGAGCTGCAAAGACAATGACAGTTTTGAATTAAAATTTCTTTTCATTTTTCATTTGACTCCAAAAATGCTTTCATCTCTCAAAATCTCCAAGAAGGGAATAAAGAAATAATCTTGTCAATAAAGGCTTCAATTTTTTGACAAATTAAATAAGAAATGAATTGGAGTGCAGCAGTGTTTTTGAGAAAAAGTCCTTATGTCTTTATCTTACCCGAAATAATATCAAATAATGATACTGTGACAGAATTTTATCATTCTGATTTTTTAATCAGGCTTTTAATCACAATAATTATGTCCTGAAATTATAAAATAATCACAAGATTATGAATTGAAAAGAGGATGATGCATCTGAGTGCATAAAGCGGGCCTTAAACTCAAATAAGGAAACTTTTGTCTGACAGCAAGCCTCAAAACAATATCAGCATAGAAAATTGCCAGTTCAACACATTCATCAAGATTGATTCTGACCCGTCGACACAGCTGAGAGTGCCCGCAGTGATGCTTCAAATCCAATTGGCAGGCTGCATGAAAAGTTTGCAAGAAAGTTTCAATTGATCGAGGAAGAGCAAGAAGGGAGATGGGGGGAAATAAGGAGGAGTGGTGCTAACCTGAGCTCAACAGAGATATCAACTGTCTGCAGGCAGAATGTCAGATTCTGAAAAGTTGGCATGCCTTTCTACCTTTTCACAATAACAGCTGTCTTATCAACATGTCTGTGGTTGGAACAGCCTCTCTCTCTGTGATGCCTTTTGAGGCCATTGAAAAGAAATGTGGTGCGTAGAAAACACTTGAACTTGGTCTGACATTATCCCTGCGGGAGATAAAAAAAAAAAATGACTCACGTGTTGAAAATTGAAGTAAGCCTCTCAATTTCCCAGATGCCTCAGCTTGACAAATGACCCTTCTTTCACTTTCCCGAGTAGCCAACATGGGATGTCTCAGTTCAGAAGACAACAGATTTATGTGATATTGCTTCAATGACAGCCCTGAAACCTCCGTGGCAAAATTACGGCGGCAGCATCCAAAACAAGAGAGGCAGGCATGAGAGCCGCCTCACTGACTTTATTCTGCTGTACTCACAAAGTTTGTCTCTCCAGTTCTTTGAGTGTTTACACAGAGGTTGTGCACGGATGATGAAACCTGTCATATATGTTTCACAAAAGAAATCAGATATTTTGGCTGAATTCTAACAGCATTTGCCTCACTCTCATCTTGAATTTATTGTACTGCACACTATAGATTTTTGTCAAGCTTTTGTGCTATATGAACACAAAATTAACACTTGTAGTTTTTTGTTTTAAAGGTACAGTGTGCAGGATTTGGCGACATCCTGTGGTGTGGTTGCAGATTGCAACCAACTGAGTACCTCTCCGCTCACTACTTCTGCTACTTTCCAAGACAGTGTTAACGTGAGCCACCATTACCGCAGTTTCACAAGCGTGTCGGAGAACTACGGTGGCCTTCAGGTAACGTAAAAACGCAAAATGTTCTCTCTGAAGCCAGGGTTTGTCCGTTCTGGGCTACTGTAGAAACATGGCGGAGCAACATGGTGGACTTCATAAAGAGGACCTGCTCCCTATGCAGATATGAAGGGCTCGCTAATGCAAATATGACAAATTTTAGTTTCAGGTGATAATACACTAATATTATATTCCATTTCCACTACTAGATCCCCTGAAATGTTACACACTGTTCCTTTAATACTCTTTTTTGTATAATGTACAAATACATTAAATTAAAGGCAAGCTCTGGTGTATTTTCTGCCTTAAGAGCACTCTGTAGAGGTGGTTCAATACGAAGTGGCCCCTTGGTCAGGACTATGCATCTCTGTGCTCAGCCCCATGTCCAATCGATTCTCCTCCTGGTTGCCCTCGATCGGTCATCTGACAGAACACAGTTCACGCCTCCAAAATAACGTTAAATTTAGCAGGACTCTCCAGTGAATATGGGGGGAGATAGGATGAGGTGGGGGGAGGGGGGGCACAGGGAGGGAGGTGGTGATGTCATTGTTAACCGTGCCTCCACCACAAGGACACAGTTCACACATTTGAAAATCAGCTAGGCTATTTTTCTCTTTCTTTCAATAAATGTTTAATGAGATAATGTTATTTGTTAACACTTACCTTCATTTAGTAAGGTAAAGCAGAGGTTTTGCCTGATATTTGTAGGGCTAGTTGTTTCCCTGTTTTCACTGTTGGTTCCTAGTTTTATAATTAATGGACAACCATTACGTGTGGTATCAATCTTCTCATGTAACTTTTGGCAGGAGAGCAAATTAACATATTTCCTAAAATGTTAATCTATTACTTTAAAGGTGCTAAGTTCCAAATTCAGAACATATGTATGATTGAGGGATTGCCTCCACACGGCTCTCAACATGGCGACGGCTGAGTCAGCAGCTAGCATCAGTGCAGACAATAGCAGCAGAGCTGACAGAGCTAACCGTGTTTACCTGGGGGGGAATCGGAGGGGAGGGTGGGCATTACGCTTCCACAACACCGGCAGTTAGGATGGTGTTAACCACAGTATGAGTGCAGTATTTAACACAGTGCAGAACAGTGGCTAGCTAGCTAGCTAGGAAGCTGGACCGGCTACGTAAACAAAGCACAGAGAAGCTTGGATTGTAACACACAGAGAGGGAGAGTGACTTCATTCTCTGCTCAGGGTGTCATACTTCACTATATCAGTGGCAGTCTTCTCATGCAACTCCCAGCATATCTACTTTTAAGGGATTGCCTCTACACAGCTCTCAACATGGCGACGGCTGAATTTTAGCCTTTAAGAAACAAGACTCTGAGGTAGAAACTCTAGAGACTTTCAAAGCAGACATATTGAGTTGTCAAAGCAGGGAAAACAAGTGTAAGTAGTAACATGATGAATGGCTTCATCCCGTTAAGTGTACCATTAAGCCATGTCAGAGGTCAGTATCAGAGCCCTGGAACTGGCTCACCTAAATGGAATACAGCCATAAGTAATGAGTTATCCCACATATTACATTTACTGATGAAAATGAGGGAAATGCATTTCTATACTATGTCGACTTTGTTGATCTTTGAGGAAAAATTTCGGTACATTAGTTAATAATGATCTGCCTATGAAGTCCAAAGAGGTTTTAACAATGCTGCAGCAGAGGTGGTTGGAGATTAACACACTGCAGTCTCCAATGAACATTAACTGGAACAGGACAGCAATCTGTAAATTATTTCTAAATAGACAAATTAAAATGGAATGCAGATCAGAAGGATATACTGAGCCAAATTAGTCCCAAATCATCATCACACCCTGCATGCAACGAGGCGATGATTGATGCAGGGAATTAAGAGGAATGGCATCGCCCTTGTTGGCTCAAGTGATCAAATCATTCCCGCTTGTTGCTGGAAGGTAAATCGCAATAAAACTGCCAAGCACTGGTTCTACTGAATGTAAGCAAACAACTCGCTGAATGCATCCTCCCAAGACAAACACCGTCAGATTGAACATACTGCCGTTTGTGAAACAGCTGTGTTTGTCCTTGATAGGCTTTTTTTGTATTAGGCACTCACTAGCCGAGAAAGTACTGACACAATAGCTCATTCAGGCATGAGGAAATTAAAGTAATATCGGAACCATCGAGTCCACTCCCATCAGAGAAAAGTGTCTGGGAGGACAGCGGGGGTAATGGCTCCTAATATACCAGTAAGTCTCATCTCTCCGTCTCTGGGTCTGAGCTGGCTGCTGCTCTTATCTTAACAGGCGCATCATCCCCTGGACAATTGCTGCATTCGATTGTGGCTCAGGGCCTTAAAGTTTCATGGAAAGTGACTCCTGCTGCTGCAGCTACCGCTGTCAATAACAAAGCTGCACACCCCAAACTGCTGCTTTGTAATGTGTCAAGTGGGCATCTAAATCATGAGCATTTGGAATTTAAAGGGGACCTATTGTGCTTTTCCCCTTTCCTTTAGTGTGTTATTTAGTATTTTTGTGCAAATAAAAAGTCCACACCACAGGGGGTTATTCTCCCCCACACAAACACTGCTCCTGAACTGCTTGAATAAAAGTAACTGACTTATTTTATCAGGTAAGACTGTAGTCACATGACTCTATTGTATCTGCAGTTTTCGAGTCATGTGAGTCATTAGTCAAGTGAGTCACTAGTCACATGAATTGCTTGTAATGTGAGTCACTAGTCAGAGAAGTTAATGTTAACCAAGACCATTTCCTAACCCTAACTAAGTGGCTGTGTTGCCTACACCTAACCCCCTGTGAAAACTGAAGTTTATTTTGAGAGGACACTGTGCATGTAATGAGCATATATTGACATGCCGTCCCCAGCGTGTCGAAAAATAACGCAAGGTACCTTGTGCATCGGTCTCCGATGTCAAGGGGCACTGACCAAGCAGCAATATTTGACGAGTTGAGAGAGAGAACGGCTTGTTTAGTACACCCTTAACAAAGTTAGTTAGAGCGGAGCTGAAGCGGAGTCTGAAGAGTTTGGTTTGGTTGACCAATTACAACAGAGGGGGCCAGCTGACCAATCAGAACAGGGGAGTTAGGAGCTCAAACAGAACGTTTCAGATAGAGGGTGAAAAGAGTTGCTGCAGCGCAGCCCCTATGAGAAAAGTTAAGCGTTTTTTGAACATTAAAGGTAAACATATTCTAAAAGAAAATAATAATAATAATAATAATGATAAAAGGTCCCCTTTAAAAACAGATGTGTCAATGACTGGGATGGTGGGGGGAAGCAGCCTTAACTGGACCTGGAGTGCTGAGAGAGGAGGTGATATCGGAGCAATTTGTCTTCCTTGTCATCTCCTTTCTAGAGCTCAAAATATTGTTTATAGCTCTCTCACCAACCAACGCACTCTTCGGCAACTTTGATTGATGTATGAGGCGTTGCCATGGCAACCGGTGTGTGGGAATGATAAGTGACTTTGGCAGGAGAGTATCTCCTTCTGGATTATTAAGACCACCTAAGGGCTGTGTGTGTGAGCGTTTGCCTTCTTTGTATATACAAGCTGCTCTTGTCGTTCTTGGCTACACACTCCTGCCTGCTGTCGCCTCCCACTCAAAGGGTTAATCGGGTTAAAAAGTGTCATGATTGAGCAGCTGACAAGAACACATATGACGCCGCAGGTAGTTTAACCAGTACTCGTGGAGGGGTTGTACACTGGTGGTTTGAGCTCATACCCTGTGATGTGTTGTGACAGGCGAGTGATGGAAAAGTGCCGTGTGAAACGAACAGAGACTCAACAGACTGAGAGAATCAAAAGGAGAAAAAATTGTGAAGTTATGCTTGCCAACAGCACTGGTTTTAAATGCAATTAGGTCCCCACCAAGATACAAAATGACTCCAGTGTTTGGTTAGCGCCACTGAGTATGGCTCTTGGTAATGGAAAGAACTGTCACATCTTGAGCTCAGCCACTTTATTTTCACAGTGTTCCTCCAATGTTACCTCACTGCATTCTGCACTTCAGCGCCCAACTGGCTCCAAAAGGCACAGATGAAGTCTTTGTATGCAGCATCCAGTGGAACCACTACGCCCTCTTCTGGTCTAAAGACAAAAATGCAAGTGATGGGCACATTCAAGGCCATAAATCGACTGTAGCGTTGCCTGGCAATGAAGTAAGTAAGTGTGCACAAGCTCCCATGATGCATCATTGAAAACTCATAACTTTGTGGGGATGGTAACTCAGACAGGAGTATTTGTACAACCTGACTGAAGACATAAAAAAAACTGAAAAACTAAAATTTTCTGAATTAATTTGCAATGTAATCTGGCATAACATAACAGGATTTTGTTGACTGATACTATATGATTTGTGTTTAACCAGCCAAAAAACTGGACCAAAATATGATTTAAAAAACAAATTTTTATAAAACGGTCACTAAATCCAGACTGTAGCACATGAGACAGGTAATCTTACAAAAATAATATGCCTGTGTCAGAACAACCAAAAAACAACCAATTAGAGCCTAGCCAGAGCCTGCTGTCTCTGAGCAGCTGCCAATCACTCATAAACACCAATAAAATGGTCAAACTAGGCATTGCTGATCAAATATGAATCAATATTCTTTTTCTGTCGTGTCTATTTCTTGAACCTCGAATGAACAGCCAATAGGAACACTCTCTCTCTGAAATGACGTGATTGGCCAACGAGCTACATCTTTTAGATCTTGAAAACAGAGCCATGAGGAGGTACTGAAGTCTAAGTTCATGTCAGAAAACTTGAATTACAAAAAGTTGAAAGGTTATTATGTAATTTTTGCCCAATGATGCCAAAAACATCCTGCCTCCTGCAGGTTTAATTGCTTTACACTGTTAACCAAACTGCACCTGACTGTGAGGGCACATCCTTGCTCTGTGGCTCTTGTATTTACAAAGGTAAAAACTCAATTTGAGTGTACTGACACTAGCAAATGTGCCAGCATCAGGAGGCATTTAGACGCGTCTCTTTCTTGAATATGTATCCCCCTTTTGAGAACTTGACTCCTTCGCTGCAGGAAAAATCGGCATCACATTATTTGGATTGTGAAAAATGAAGAGAAGTGTTATTTTTGTTACTTTTGACACCCCTGTGGTAATCCATTTATAATGTAAAAATGATAAATCATTCATCATGTGCATGTTTATCCTGCAGCAGTGTCTAATTTATCTATAGTGTACTGTGCAGCCCACACCGAGCGGGCCTGTGGCACAGTTTATGTAAATAGATGGAACATGTGAACTGCAGGAAGGGCAATGGAAATCTTCCCTACGAGACAAGTCAGCCCACTGTGGCTGATAAATCACTTTCCTACTGTTCCCAAGTGCATTTGTTTAACAGTCTGTACACTTCCAGTGGTGCTGCTTCACAACTGCAGTCCAGGTTAATGCTTTCTGAATGGAAGATTAAGGGAATTTTGATGTAACAGAATGGGAGATTAATGATCACATAGCATGACAAAAACGAGTGTAAGGGGGCATATCATGCTCAAACACACCGTCCTGTTTTCCCCCCGTCTCAATTCTCCGTTTTAGCGCCTGTCTCTTTAAACAGGCCAGTCTGCTCTGATTGGTCAGCGTTTAAACTCCTCCATATCTGCTCCAAAGAACGTACAGTATATTGCCAAGAAGTGAAAGTCAGTTGTTCGCTCCACTGCAACATCAATGCCCAGTAGCAAAGCTACGCTTCCACCATTTTGGATTTAAAGGGACTACTGCAAAACAAAATGACATCTATTCTATTGTCATATTCTTCTGAGATGGTCTTTGTTGAACAATAAAGTATGATATGCAACAATTTCTTTCCTTCTGTACTCGTTGTTGTCACTGCAGCACACTGTGTTACCTCAAATGCCACTAATTCCTTTAACGCAACTTGTGATTACCTCCGCCAAGGAGGTTATGTTCTTGCCGGCGTTTATCTGTTTGTCTGTTTGACTGTGTTCAAGATAACTCAAAAACTTATGGACGGATTTTGATGAAATTTCCAGGGTGTGTCGAAAATGTGAAAAGGAAGAACTGATTTAAATTTTGGGGGTGATCCGGAAGAAATTCTGGATTGTGGATCACTTTGAAATTTTCATTAACGTTGGCTTAAATGGGACCCAAAAAAATGTTTCTCAATATCTCTGGTAATTGTTGCCCAAAGCTCATGAAATTTGACTCAGGGATTTACAATGTGTACTTCTATCAAATCCCAAAGGCTGATCCAGATCTGATCCAGATGGCGGATTTTATAGCAATTTATATAAAAAACTATGGTGCTTGGCGGAGGTCTGCGCTCTCCAAGTGCTTTTCTAGTTTTTAGGTCGTACTCCATCCACTCGGCTTTATAACCAGAGTGAAGATGCTGGCATCATATGAAACGAGAAAACCTAACCATTTCATACTAGATAGTTGAAAAAGGCTAAATAACGCTCTAAAATTATGCTTAATTTTGATGAAGAGGTCTCTTGACCTCTGACCTCAAGATATGTGAATGAAAATGGGTTCTCTGGGTACCCACGAGTCTCCTCATTACAAACATGCCCACTTTATGATAATCACATGCAGTTTGGGACAAGTCATGGTCAAGTCAGCACACTGACACACTGATTGCTAAATGCTGTACCTCTGAGGGTTTCTGGACAATATTTGTCATTGTTTTGTGTCGTTAATTAATTTCCAAAAGTAGATATAAACATACATTTGCATACAGCAGCATAATTGCCCACTCTCATGTTGATAAGAGTATTAAATACTTGACAAATCCCTTTAAGGTACATTTTGAACAGATAAAAAAAAATGTGTGACTAATTTGCGATTGATCACGATTAACTACGGACAATTGTGTGATTAATTGTGAGTGAATATTTGAATCGATTTGCAGCCCTTTTCACATCACATGTAACTCAGACATGCTGATATAACCACATATATCCACTGTAAGCACTGATTTATAGATAGGTCTAAGTGGCCAGTCTTTGCCGATCGGAGCCTTTTTTAACAGCATTGCAAAATAGGTTCTGGGAGCCAGTGGATGAATTAAAAGCAGCTGCCTGCATGAGACAGAGGTAAAGCGTGGCACAGACAGGTAGGCAGAGAGCTGCAGACACATACAGGGCTCCAGTCTGAGTCAGCTGTGGGCTCAGGATGAAAAGTGAGTCTGCATCACGCACTGCAGACAAACTCCATGCCAAACACTGTGTGGACCTACCGAACTTCGCCTGAACCTCATCCAGCACACGCTGTAAAAGCATTAGGCACCGTCTGCCAATCAACAGAGAGCTGCCACCATTAATACGTGTGACAACACAGTGTGAGAGATTTGGCGTATTTTTGGGTAACAACCCAAATTTCAAGTATCTTGGAGGCCTCGGTGCTTTACTAAATGAATGAGTGAATGTGCGCCAACGAGCATGCTAATGTCTTGTGTACAGTATTTTATATGCATGATGGAATATGGGCATGCATGCATGACTCACACTGATATGATTTAAGTTTATGTCACAATGTGCCAGCCATGAGTGGAACATAAACTCCCTGCTCCAAGCTTGAGAGCAACTGATGGGCTATCACCAGGATT
The DNA here is from genome assembly GCA_947000775.1 of Pterois miles. Lineage (NCBI taxonomy): Eukaryota > Metazoa > Chordata > Actinopteri > Perciformes > Scorpaenidae > Pterois > Pterois miles. Next base: position 6,474,964 of record CAMQGK010000638.1, read on the forward strand.
TTAGTGAGCTTGTCATCCTCTAGTGATAAATTACATTCCATCTCTCCATACTAAAGGCGTATTTTCAGTGCATAAGGTGTGTGTACCTTTGTGAGGTATCACATTATACTTTCAGTGTATTTTTTCATTATAGTTAAAGGCCTTATTGATAACATTTTTATGTAGACAAATATTTTTAACAACAGAGCCGTTAGAAAGGTGCAGATTAAAAGTATTAAAAAAATATTGGGTCCAAAATAAATGTTTGTTTATCTCTAAGACGTTGGTATCACATGGTGTTAGTAGTTAGTGTGGAAAATACAGCCTGTGAAGTATTGATGGTAAGTGCCTGGCAACAACTTGTTGTGAAGTAAATGAAATGGAACTGGGGGAGAAATATGACTTCTAGTGGCTGAATGTTATCATTGAAACCTTTAAATATAAATTCTCAATCGCTTTACATTATTGCCTTATGTTTAAGGTGAGAGATCTAGAGGTGAGCCTGAGCAGAGAATGAAATCACTCTCCCTCTGTGTGTTGTAATCTAAGCTTCTCCATGCTTTGTTGACATAGCCGGGCTGGCCTTGTGCTTTTAGTACAAATTTGTGCATGTGAACGTGCCCCACTAGCTAGCTAATGGCCAGGTGATAACACGGTCCCAACCAAACGGTGCCGTTGTGCAAGTGTAGCACCCACCCTCCGGTTCCCTCCAGGTTAGCACTGTTAGCTCTGTTAGCTCCGTCAGCACTTTTGATACTGATACCTGCGAGCAGTTGGCTAAATTAAGAGCTGTGCCGAGGCGATAGAAATGCTCCATGCTTTCAATCTAAAGATGCAGTGATCCAGCTTTTTTCTCCCTCAGTATTCAGATACCTCAACTCAGGGTAACTGCCAATATCGAGCACCTATCGATATGAAGGTGATGAAGGTGACTGCCCACACTTTTATATATGTGAGGATTGCCAGAGCTTGAGGACTTGGATAGTATAAAGCTGCACAGAGCTATTGATTCTCAGGGATGAACAGGGATCTGATTAAATGTTAGAACTGTAAAAGACACAATGCATAATGGAGCTATAAGTATAGTATTTATGTAGGATGTTGGATGGTATTTTGCTTTTTGTTGTAACTCTTGGAGTAGAGTTGAAAATAATTTGTTTTGGCCTGTAAAGCTGTTGTGATTTTCTATTAAAATGGTTCACAAAATGAAATCAATAGTCATTCATCTCAAATGACAACCTTTAGGGAATAAATGACACCAAAGGTCAAAGTAAAAAAACAATACAACAGCATTAAAAAAACAAACTGACACACTGACACCTGTAACACTTTTAATTATGGCTTTACACTTTTATACAACAACAACAATAAAAAAAAAAAAAGACTGATATAGATCTTTCCTGACCACTGGATCAGAACTCCCTTTTCTGTAACAAAATGCCCAGTTCAGCTTTTATCCACCTTATTCTCAGGGGTGTTACTGTAGAAATGATTATGTGTAACTTCTGGTGAGGTAGCAGAAGTAGCAGTAAGCTAGTTAGTCCCATAGTGGCTAACCACCGACGACGCTTTGTTTGAAAAGTAATTCACCTTCATTTTACAAAGTCCTGCTCTATTTTAAACAGATATCTAACTATCATTAAATCATCATTTTCTAAAATGTCGCCATGCGGTACGGTGTTCCGTACACCTTTTGCCCTTCAGCACCGCGCCAGGCAGCACTCTGTTGTTAAGAGCCAGACAAGCAATTTTGTATGCTCATGCTGTGGGGAAATATCCATAAGACAGTCGACACTTTGACTGGTGTCTTATGGACCAAGAGTTTTGAGGAAAGTGGGGAAAAGTATCGCCTCCGCCTCAAGATCATTAAGCTCAACGGTGATCCATACAGGAGACCAGCAGTGTTCCATACAGAGCGCATAGCGTGATTTCAATGGTGTCAAAATATTCAATTGATGTAATACATGTTAACTTTGACTTTTTATTAAATGAGCCTGCTGTAATATCAATATTGGGTGCAGGATTACGTGCAGATGTGCTGCTGCAGTGTCAAGCAGTCAGTGCACACCAAAGATGTTAAAAATGTGCATTTCAAAGTATTTTTTCAAGGAAGGGTCATGTATTTAACGTGTGATAGCATCAGAATAATTTCATACAGACAGTGAGAAGCATAAATTAAGCTGAAATGTATATTTACAATGCTCTAGTCATCTCCCCACTTAAACGTCTGTGGCTGCACCTCACAAACTGACTGAAATCATACAGGAACAAATGGTGGACAGGAATGAAAGAGCGGGTCTAGAAACAGTCTAGAAACATTTATTCAGCGATTGGTGGAAATATCTAATCTGAATGGAACATGGTTAGTGTTCAGAATATAGTTAGTGTACGTTAGGTGGTCTATAAAGAGCAACGGAAAAGAGACGCTGGGTCCTTAAGGACTGACAGCAGTGCCAGCACAACGTCAGGTATGATTTCATGTGTAGGGAGGACAAGGCATTGTAGCGTTGGTTTCTGTACAGTTTAAAATGTAAGGCAGTTTTATGGCACGGAGTGGAGGGCAGCATTAGACTAATAATAATAATGGTATCTGTATGGAAAAAACGAAACCTTGTTACTGTGGAAGTGCTGATCTGGCTCAGAGCTTCTCAGATTGTTCATCGCTTCACCGTCTGTAGCAATGGAGGCAATAAAGTAGCTAAATATGCTAGTGTAGGTTATCTGAGGCTACTCCTTCAGGTCGTCCTCCCATCCCTCCATAGTAGAAGGCAGAGCTATGATCACATTATCCAGTTTGAGCTGAATAGCTGCTGTTCCCACGTTTTACTAGTACTAATACAATCACTCTAGGAGAGATGATTAGCGTACTGTTACCATGGGAAACGCCGGTTCCTGTTCAGTGACATGACGCGCTGGAAGCGAGCAGCGTAATTCACGCAAGGCATCATGGTGGCTAGGAATAAGATGGATAGCATATACACAGGCAGCAGACTGCAACTTCCTGCTTAGAGTCCTTTATACACGTCTCTATTCCCTTTATTCTGTCGGTCTGACTAAACAGACTGAGATCACAGTCCTCTGAGTAACACACACACACACACACACACACACACACACACACACACACACACACACGCACACGCACACGCACACACGCACACACGCACACACACACACTTTTTTCCCGCCTTTCAGGCTGAATTTATTTTACAAGTCATAGTCCTTGAGATATGATATCTACTCTCCCTGCAGATTACTGCCTTAGATGAGTTTTTTCTTTGCAGTGGGTAATTTCCATTTCATGCCACATGAAATTATACTTGCACCTTGAATCCAGTCCCACAGACATACAGTATATCCAAGGCAGGCCACCAAGGAAAACCGTCGTCAATAAACTATAAGGGGGAAATTAGTGTCTTAACTGTCTTAATATATTACATTACTCCCCTTTTATCATCTTTTAGAAATACATGTGATCTCTTTATTTCCTATACCTGATATATATTGTCTGTACATAAAAAGACACTGACTATATATCATTTAATGTGCATAGATATTGATAAAGTGCAAATAGTATTTGGTTAAAAAAAAGCTTTATAATGTAATTTCCCTGTTTGTTTATGACTTGATCCAGTCTTTGAAGCAAATCAAGTCAATATTTATGTTTGGTCCTGATCTGTATATAGAAGTCCTTCTCTGCTATCAGTTCTGATATATTACGATTTTCCAGTTTGCTCCTCCGTCACGTATTTATGACGAACCCACAGCAAACAATGCATCCACTGGCGTTTCCCCCGTCCCAGCTGCTTGGGTGCGATTCCTCTGCCGCCCTGGTGGGGGCAGTGCTTCTGTTGAGCTCTACTTCTCATCCACCGTCAAGATTTCCTCTGGGATCTTCTCCTCTGAGTTGGAGCGGTCTGACAGCTTGTCCAGGTACTCCATGTCGTCGAAGCGCTCGGCGACACACTGGGCTGTCAGACGGGCCTCCGGGTCGTGGTCCCAGCACTCGTCTATGGAGGCGCACACCATCTGGACGCCCTGCACGGGGAGCACAGATATAATCAGTCAATAATGCAGACTTGGGGCAAGTCTGTCTGAGACAGAATCTCATCATCTCAAGATGAAACTATGAATGTTCATGTGTATTTACGGGTTTCATTCTGTGTGTCAATCTGTGTACCAGGCAAACTAATACAGCCCTGCAACAAATCCTCCCGTCATTAAGATACATATAATCTACATTAGTCTAAATGAAAACAATTAGCAGCTACCTTTCACAATATAAAACGAAATGCCACAAAGTATGTAAGTAAGCTTAAAGGTGCCCTGTGGAGTTTTCTTGTAAATAAACAAAAGTAATGTTTACATTTAGTGTAAACAAAAAACACATTGTTTGTGTGTCCTTGAGGTATAAGAAATATGTTGGGTGCATTTCTTTCCTCATAACACATTTAAAAAGCCAATTTTCACTCTCTTAAAAAAAATCTTCAATTATTTTAAATTGTTTACATCTAGTTTGACTAACTTGCAGTTTACTTTTCCCCTGCTGTGTGAAAGCATTGGCAGTAAAATATATTTTCACTTGTGTGCATGTGCATCCTGTTGCACGTGCATGAGACAAACAAAACAGGGATACATATGGGGCATTATTGTAGCAGAGCTATTTGCAAATGAGAGTGGTGCAGCTGTATCTCAATCTGTGTCAGCCTAACCTGATCAGTAAATGTGTAAAATCTCTAAATGTATACTAAGATTTGTAAACATGTACAGGAATCTGCTAATGTGTGTTCAGATCTGTAAATGTAAAATCTATAAATGCATACTAAAACTTGGCAGTGTGTACAGGAATCTATTAAGGTGTGTTCAGATCTGTAAATATGTAAAATCTTCAAATTTCTACTAAGATTTGCAAATGTGTACAGGACTCTGCTCGTGTGTGTTCAGATTTGTAAATGTGTAAAAAATATCTCCAAACCTGTATTCAGATTTGCAAGTTTGTAAATACATAGATCTGTAAATGCACACATTAATCTGTAAATAGATTTGCTACAGTGAAGGCCCCGTGGATACGCACATAAAAAACTACTCCATAGTGCCACCACAGGGCAAAAACTCTACAGGCTACTTTTACTGTAATAAAAATAAGCACCGCTCTAGCAAAAACTGTCGTAATACGTTCTGTATCTTAACTTACCATTGCAATGATAACCACTTATCTGTTTATGATCCTCAGTTGCTAATATTCCTGTGGGCCGTACACCAAATGATAGAAATGCTTCGACATGTTTTAATGCAGCAAATACAGGTGGGAGCTTCAGGTACAAGTGCATGTGAGGAGTGAGAACAAATATTAGCAATTTCCATCGGTGCCATGACCTCACGAAACAGGTCAATGTCCAAAAACATCGCAGACTGGTCGAAAGACGGCGTGGCTGCTTCAGCTAGTGTCCAGCTTCATTTATACAATATGGAATGGATGACACTGTTTCAAATGAGCAGTGTAGCAGCATCATTCAATAATAATAAAAACACGATTCTTAGTTGCAGGTGATTATACAGTAAAGAAAACAGTTATGTACATTATATTCCCTTTCTGCAAATAGATCCCCTGAAATTGTTCACACTGGCCCTCTAATAGGACAAGAGACAAAATTTCTCTGTTCTGTTGTTTCAGATTTCATAGGTGGTACAATGGGACATGTTTGTTTATTTGTTTGTTTATCTATAGGGGACGGTGCACATAAATCAGCACTGACATTTAACAACATCAGCGTATATGTGCCAAGGATAGCTAAACAGCTAATTTGTCGCCAGCACTCACAAGTAGACATGAGCTCAGTCTGCTCTGATTGGTCAACCGAACCAAACTCTTCGGACTCTAAGTAGCTTTGTTTGAGGGCATGGCAAACTAACCGCGAGGCAGGTATTACGCAAACATGTTACTTGGTGACATCACTACGTTACAAGAAAAGGCGGGACTTCAAGTGAGGTGTTTGAGGCAGTTCAGGAGCAGTGTTTCTGTGGGGGAGAGTAACTCCTCCTGGTGTGGACTTTGAGCTTTGTAACTTGGCAGACCTTTCACACGCACAAAAACACCTAGAAAAAAGACAGGGAAACGCACAAAAGGAAAAAAGGTCCCCTTTAATCTGTCATTTGTCTGATTTGCCTAATTTTTGCCTGAAAACGTGAACAGGAATGTGGAAAGTTAGTTCCCAGTTTTTTTCTTGAGTTTAGTTCCTTGGGTTCTGTAAATCCTGAAACAGTGTGGTTATGTTGTGTGGGTTTGTTATAAGAGGCATTTTGTAGATTGTCCAATGGGATTTGTTTAGTTTGCTTATTTAAATGGCACAGTGCACATAAATCAACACTGACATATAACAACATCAGAGTATACTGTATGTGCCAGGGTTAGCTCAACAGCTAATTTGCACCGGTATTCACAAGCAGACATGACTAAAAACTGACAAATGATAAAGAGCATTTACTTCAGCCCTCTGGAGTTCATGGAGTTAAAACATGAAATCTGCAGCTTCAAGGTTTTCACACAGCATGTATGTGCGTGTGGTGCCTCTTACTGTGTGGTTGATCCAGCTGTTGGGGATCTCAGGTCTTCCTCTGTCTCGGAGAACGCTGTCCTTCATGCTCTCTACGCACGGGTGTTCCCTCAGATTCCCAAAGGGTGGCTCGTACTCTTTCACCTCTGCGTGCACAAACACACACAAGAAATATGTACAGAAAAATTAACCTGTGACCTTATCAAACAGGCGAGCTTTGGTAGTTTTATATGAGCAATACATCTTGAAAGATTCCCATCTACTGAAGGATGCAGCTCTGTTGAGGTGAGATCAGATGGCAGTGCCCCACAGCGCTCACATCAACAACACCTCTCAAAGGATTCACTGTGTGCTCTAAATTAAAACTGCAGGTTGCAAACTTTAAATAGCGCCGAAGCAGCACAAACAGCTAAGGAATCCTGTGCTGCTGATAGAGGGGCTGAGGGGGGGATTTGCTGAAGAGACACACTTATTATTATCACATTTTTACCCTCAACGTCAATGGGCTTAACGCATCTCACCAGCGCAGCTCTGGCTTTGTGTCAGCTCTCTTACACAACAAAATCCAGAGTGCTTGTCAAAAGCAATTTACCAGTTGAGTTTACTCAGGGCGAAATTTCAAAGCACTGCCGTGGAGGATACAGCCTGGAAAAGATGGGTCAAGAGTTTCCTATTTATCGTTACATGAATTCATGCACCCTTGGAGTAAAACAACAAATCAAACTCCAATTTGCTTTCAAGCATAGAGTGCTTGTATAAAGAAAGTTTCAGAGAGTCTGTCGAGATAAGAAAATCCTGATGAGGCACATGACTGTGTGAAGAACGTTAAAGTGAATAGTTCAATTGAATTAGCAATAATTAAAACTGATCATGAGATGAAATAGAGAACGCCTTGACAAAGATAGACAAAGGCCTTCAAACAGCAAACAGACACAGATAACAATTTCTACTGTATTTAAAGCTCGAAGCAGCCTAAAATGGACTGGCACTGCTTTTGAACACAATGATCCCTCTCATATGTTAGTATGTCAGAGAATGCCCTCGCTTAGAAAGACAGATATGTTCTTCTAGAGTACATACAGTACAATGTGACTTGAAAGTGGCAATCCTTCAGATTTCAGCCCTGTGGTTGATTTATAATTTCAGTGGGATTGTTTTGCAGTCTTTTTGTTGGTACACGTACTTCACATAGAAATAGAAAATAATAATTTTATGTACATGAGCTTCAAGTTATCAGAACTGTGTACATAGTTCGATTTTTTGTGCAGTATTAGTTCCAGATACGTCACCACATACACCATTCATTTACCTCATTTGGTGATAACAGAGGCAGACAGCCCTGTCCAATGGGGAACTGAAGCTGTTGTATCCATCTATGCTCTCGTCAAAGCCACCAGAGTCCATTGAAAAAAACAGTAACTTTACTTTGCAGAACACCTCATGGGTGTTGCTGGTCTAAACTGGTCAAACTAACCAATCGTGGCAGTGGTAGACCAGCAACTCCTGCGTTCTGCGAGGTAAAGTTACTATTTTTTTTTTTTTAACCAGTAGAGTCTGGTTGCTTTGCTGAGAAGAAAGATAACGGCTTCAGTTTCCTCGAAAAGAGACTGTAGAGCTGTCTCAAGGCAAGATAAACCAGTGAAAATATTCTAAATATAGCGTACACTTAAATTGATGTTGATTTTTTTTTTTAGGTTTTCCTTTCTTTTAGGTGGCTAAAATATGTTTTGTTGCTGGCCGCGTACAGTAGGGATGTGACAGAGAGGAAATTTTCCCACCACTTTTTTATTTTACAAGAAAAGATGAGGGTCAATATATGTAGCACGCTTACTTTCATCTTTACCGATGGGTGGCTGTGTGTTTGGCGTCTCCAGTCCAGGTTTCACCAGCTGTGACTGCTCTGTCCTCCTCACAGTGATGGCCTTATTAATGTTCTGATTCATGTATAACATTGGGTTTTAATCTGAAATACTGCCAAATACGCCCTTTTGCTTTTCGCTTTGCATCGTCTTGACTGTCATCTCTCTCTCATCTCATGTGTGAAATACTGTATGACACCTGCTACTCTGAAGTGCAGACTGTGTGGATGCATTCACTGTCATTTTCTAGCATTGCGTTGATAACATGGCGCTGATATGCCTGAACTAAATGGGTTTTATTTCTGTAAAATCAAACAAACAAAAAAAAGGCTTAACGATGGTGGGGTACGTAATGAAATCCGTAATCCGTGACCGACTACTCCAACAAGCCTAGAGTACACAGCTTTACAGTACATTGCTTTGCAGCTGTTTAATAACTCCTGTCTGCTTCTCTAACGTGGGGGCCGACCATCATCTACTGTAGCTAATACACTGACTATGGTTAAGTACCTCATACAGACCCACTTCAAAACACCCAAACTATCCCTTTAACTATGAGTTTAAACCTGACTGAGTGAAATGAGTCAAACATACAGTGTGTTATTGCACAATAATCTTGAACGACTAATAATGGTGATGGGAATCAAAAAAACAAATAGTGTAACAGTGACACTTCTTACAGTGATGCTGTAGCTGCCAACTGGTGTCATTAAGCTATAGAATAGAGTATAGGCGTAAAGAAGAGTAAATGCTTGTAAATAGTCTACTACAGCTTAGGAGTATTTGTTTTTACTTGGATATAATGTTTCAGTTTTATTATAGTACAATCTGTTTCTGTTGTCTCTTCACTTATTTCTTTTCTCTAAGTGTGTGGACTAAAGCTGGAGTCGCCTCTTTTGAGCTCCAAGTTACTCAAAAAATACACCTACATGGCAGTCTCAGTCACTGATTGCACTATTAGCTGGTGCTGTAATATATTATATCTGGCTCTAAAAGCATGCAGACTGCAAACATAAACAAACAAGATGTGTCGTGCGTTTTCGCTCTTTTAAAACATGTTAAAAAGACACAGGAATTGGAGGCTTCTGGGACACAGACTAGGTGTAGCTAATAAACTGGACGCTGAATGAATATCATTGATGTGATATCAGTCTTCTTCTCCACCGGCAGCTGGACTGGTGTTGCATGTGGTGCATTGTGGGATACACTTGGCTCTGAACACGTCTCCTGAATGTGCTGAGAAATGCACATCAAGGCTATGTTTCAAATTACTCTTTTACTCTCAGTACAAACTGCAGCTGCCCTCACAAAGTACACACTGCTGCCTACAGTATGCATGCAATTGGGAGATACTACTTCCTCATCACATTGCGCCTTGAATGTTGACCCTCTTGCTCATATATCTGGTGTGCAGAGGACTGTGGGTCAGAATAACCAGAAAACCACTCTGGATGCAGTCAAGACGACAGACTTCTACGGCCTCACACAGACCAACAGTCTCGTACAGACAGACCCCTATAATCTCTTGCAGACTTCTATCGTCTCGCACAGACCTCTACAGTCTTGCAAAGACAGCCTGTAACAAACCTCTACAATCTCCTGCAGACTTCTTAAGTCTCATACAGACTTCTACAGATCTCTACTAACTCGTTCAGATCTCTACAGTCTCCTATAGACTTCTACGGTCTGCTACAGACTTTTGCAGACAGCTACAGACGTCTACGGTCCGATACAGAAAATGAGAAAGTTTGTGACCCGGCAGCCAAGTTGAGATAAACCTTATCACTTTACAGCTAAACGGTAACTACAAGATGTTTCTGAAAACATTTTACCTGAGAAATAGACATTACAGTAACAGAATATTGATTCATATTTGATCAGCGCTGCCTAGTTTGACCGTTTGATCGGAGTTCATGAGTGACTGACAGCTGCCTCCGTTGAATCAATAGGAACGCTCTCTCTGAAATGACCTGTGATTGGCCAAAGTCATGAGGAGGTGCAGAAGTCTAGTTTTGTCTCAGAACACTTGAATTACATGTTTAATAATAACCTTTCAACATGTTGAAAGGTTATTATTAAACATGTAATGGGATTTTTGCCAAATGATCCCAAAAACATTCTGACTACTGATACTTAAATTGTACAGCCCTACAACAGAGGACTCTTTTTTTGCTCTGGTTTGGTGAAGCTTAAACATAACCCCACCCAACCATCAGTCAATATTTACGAAAAAAGACAGATGTTTCTTTTTGTTTTGACAGGTCAGAAGGAGTGTAAAACTGTGTTTTAACTGCAAATCCACTTTGGGCAAACATGTTTACATGTTCATCTCCAAACAATGGGCCCAGATTATACAAATCATACTACTGAGCATTTTGCAGTGTAAACAAATGTGTGTATTCCAGGCTGGGAGAGATTGGCCAACCCTGCTCTAAAAGGGAATGATGGGTTTTTTTTTCTCTAGGCAAACCTTAAATTAAACTCTGAACTCGCTAAAAAGCTATTGAAAACACAACACAGGGCAGCTGAGGAATGCTGTGGCTTGCAAAAGTCACACAGTGCATATTGACAAGATTTCTGTGAAGCAACGTAACAAGTTCAGCATGGTAACAATGAAGGAACTTACACTGTGTCTCCTACAACAGCTGACATGAAGCGATGTGAATTTTGCAAAGCTAGCACATATTTTCAACCCTAATGTCTATTTTTCATGCCAGCTGTCAGCCATGTTAGCCCGTAGAAACTGTCTGGGAATCTGCAGCCAAAAGAAATTTAGTTAAATTTAGCTACAATGGCAGACTGGGGGAAGCTTCTCTATGAACGTCACTACAGTTTCAGTACAGTACAGTTACACATACATTATTGCCTGATTGTCCATATTTAATTCCAGTTAATCTCAAATTAATTGCCAAATTGTTCAAAATGTACCTTAAAGGGAAATTTGTCAAGTATTTGGAAATCAATTAACAACCTAAAACAATGACAAATATTATCCAGAAACCCTCACAGGCATTTAGCATAAATAAATATGCTCAAATCATAAGATGACAAATGCGAACTCAACAGCTGTCAAAGTATCAGAGTGCTGACTTGACTATGACTTCCCCCAAACTGCATGTTATTATCATAAAGTGGGCATGTCTGTAAAGGGGAGACTCGTGGGTACCCACAGAACCCATTTTCATTCACGTAACTTGAGGTCAGAGGTCAAGGGACCCCTGTGAAAAAGGCCATGTCAGTTTTTCCACCAAAATTTAGTGCAAACTTTCAGCATTATTTAACATCCTTCTTGACAAGCTAGTATGCCATAGTTGTATCAATAGATTCCTTAGATTTCCTAGTTTCATATGATGCCAGTATATTCAATCCAGCTTTAAAACTCAGCCCTAACCCTAACCCTTCAACTACAAACTCTGAAAGATCCATTGCGTTAATGTGTTAAAGAAATTAGTGGCGTTAAAATGAGTGCGCGTTAACACATTATCACATTATTTTTGACAAGCCTAAAAGAAAAACAAACCATCCTAAATGATTACCGCAGAGTTGAGAGCAAGCATAATCCAAACCATCATCTAAACCATCATATAATTTGCTTGATATTGTCATTCTGCTGACGTTCAAAGATCACATTTTTGTCTAATTACGAAACATAAATACTGAAAAAAAAAAAAAAATCCTTTTAGTTTTAACATGTGCATGGAAATACATTAGTAATGTGATCACAATAACATTGTCTGCTTGACTAATCCACACCCAGCAGCCTCTGCTGGTTTTCATTAGGCTGCGGTGGCTGCGACACTTGTTTTGTGTTCCTCACAGGTTGTTAAAGTCATTTAGTACAGATGTATGCGTGTGCATGACACGTTACTCTGGTACATATGGCAGTGACTCACCCTGGAGACCTACCCTGCCATTAACTATAGCTGATACATGCCCTAACCTTCACCTAGCCCCATTAAAGGAGAAAGCCATGTTAGCTCATGCTGGATGTCAGTGAAACCAAACTGGGCATGAATATTTAGTCCCCAATTTATCTGCAATCAAGTCAAAAAATTTTGCCCAAATGTGGATTATGGCAGACACACACACACATGCCGGACCATCAGGCCCTCCAGTCCAGGAGGAGTTGATGTTCTGACATCTGGACAGCAGCTGCCTTAACCTCTCCAGTCTAGCCCAACCTCTCCCTCTAGGGACTGAAGGCATTTCTCCATCTGCAGCTCCACATTCAACACCGCTCCACTATTATCCACCCTGCATAGCCCCACCCGCCTGAGGAACGCCCTCAGTCTTTCCAAGCCCTAAATCTGGACTGGCTAAATTATAAAGGAAAGACATTTTAGGGAACAGAGGCGGAGATAAAAAAAAAAAAAAAGGCCTGAGCCTTGAATCCAGCTTCTCCTTCTCTCTGAGGTGTGTTGATCTCTCTGAGTCCCTCTCACTCTAACTCCTGGAAGATAAAGAAAGCGGAGTGATGGCTCATTGCTGGCTGACTGGCGCTGTCGTCTGTGTTCTCCTCGCCTGGCAGATCTCAGATCAGACTGCGGCCTCAGGAGCTGCGGCAGAGCGGCTGTGTGGCTGCCTGCCACTGAGACGCAGAGCGCTGATCAGACATCTGTCTCCCGCAGACACACACACATGGGCGGGTGGCATCAGAGATGAGAGGAAACCAGGGATTCAACCCAGCCATTATAATGATGCCCTGGGATGTGTCACTCTATGTTTCCATGCATGTGCACATGTGTTCGTGTTTTGTCTCAAAAAGAAGGTGAGTTCTCAGGGTGTCATTAGTGACTCACCTTCTTCCGAGGACAAAAAAAAAAAAAACAGGCCAGCAGCGCGGAAGCATGAAACTCTTCAAGAAAACGTATCAGCTTTACTCTCATGGCGCTCCGATTCCAGAATCAATACCAGATCTCTGCCAGCATACAATCCATGAGGAGATATTTTTAGCTGTCAGTGGAGCAAAACCAAATTGCCGCATCTCATTTACGTAGCTTCCTCGTCATCTATCAAGGTAGGAGGCTGCCTGTGTTTGTGCGTTCTGAACCTTTCAGCATGAGAATATCTCCCTTGGCTGTGGCCTTAATGAACTACAGATTCCTCTCTGCTTGTCTCGGACAGATGCCAAGTCTGGAAGAAAAGTGGATAGAGATATACAGAAAAACACATTCCAGCTGCTTATACGTTTTGTCTCTATTCTTGTCTAGGGGTGGTGACGGGAACCCCTCCGCTTCCCCTCCCTCCAGTAATCTATGCTAGCTTGTCCTCCCATTCTGTCTGTCTGGGAGTAAAGCTGGATGGCTGTTTAGTGTTCGGTGTAGTGGGAGGGTGACTAACTGCTGCCTCACCTGCCTCGGGATAGAGACGGAGAAATGTTGAGAAACTGAGCAGAAAAACTGGGTCTAAAATAATGTTTGCTGCTGTGTTTCTGTTTGTCTAGAGAGGAAAATAAATCCAAAGTAAGGGACTGGGAGAATGAAATGGATGGAGGATGAGTGAGATGAATAAAGCAGTTGTCCCTCAAATCCCTCAAGAGGAAACCACACTAACTTAGCCTGGATCCGTTTAGTCCATCTCTACCAACATGTATCCTGTCTGGTCCGCCCGCAAGAGGCATACAAAACATCCTCATATAAAGGAGACATCCATACTTACAACTCCAGTCTAAGAACAGTGTGTCTTGGCGGTTGTGTTCTTTTCAAAAACAGGAAATAGTCTGTTTTCTTTTCAAAGGTGTACCCACAGGGCACACATACTCCTGCTGCTGGGAAAAAAAGCAAGGGGGATAGTGGGTCACTCTCTTGGGCAGCATATAACTGTACTATACATGTTCAAGGGACCCCCCCCCCAGAGATGATTGTGGGGGCAAAACAGGAAAAACGCCACAGTAGAAGCGTTCATGCCCCAAACCCGGCTTTCAATCACCACTCTGACACAATGGAGACAGGAGCAGTCACAGAAACAAACTGGACCACAGAGACACTAAAGGGAAGTGAAAACAAACGACTCAAACGTTGACATGAAATACTACCCCATGGTTCGCCTTTGGATAATCACCCATTTCTATTATTTGCACATATCCTGGCCTTGTTTTTGCTACAGAATGACAAACACAAGTAACGGTACATTAGCGAAGTGAAGGCTGATCCTTGAGACTTCTACAAGACGGATTGTCTGTGTGACACTTTTGGATTTTGTTCCCACAGTGATAAATGAGTCGTGGAAAACACGCACATAAAGTCCTGGCGCTCAGTTTCAGACGTCTAGTAAAGTGAAGTCAAGGTGGATTTGGTCACTGCGCACCTAATTGGTCAAGCCGTCAATGTGCTCGTATTCCTCAGAGGTCAGGTGAGCTGCGGAGGCAATTTTTCTTTTTACAGTATTTGAGGATATTCACACAGACCCCCAAAGGGAATTTCATCAATCAGGGCTTCTATTGATTTCCTTTACACTCAGCAGACCAGACTAATCTCTAATATACCAGGGAAAACATGGTTATGTCCATTAACTAAAGGTCACATGTGATGTTTATTGTGTGCACAGGGTACCATACTACTGTAGCATGTTCAACCCCAAGAGACCCACTACAGACCCATTTTTGTCTTTTTAAGGGGGGTTTTTAGGGGGAGATAGCAGGTCAGCAGGAGATGTCACATAGAAATGGTGTACATCATCTGAAAGGTGTGAACCTGATGATTAATTTGAGATGCAGTTCAGCACTGTGTGACAAGTTGTTCTGTTCATAAATCAGAAATAAACACTAAATAATTAATTAACATAAATAGTGAAAATGTATAGGGGTTTAGAACATAATGATAGAGTATATGTTGGTCATCCCCATGCTCTATTATGTCTCTTAAGATGTTACAGCAATTTTTAAGGTGACACCATTTGTTACACAGATTTGATGCTAAATTTAATATTTTTTTGCCATTTGGGAATTGATAAAAATGATCAATAATCCCTCCAAAATACTACATTAATACACCAAGACCTTGAGGAACACCATAGAAAACGTCATGCTGTGACATGGTAAAAAAAACTTTTGGCATTGGGAGATTTCTGCAAGAACTGCATGTTTTGCAGATTGGATGATGAACACTTTATCCTTACTGTATCTAGCTTGGAAAGCCATCCATCCTCTGAAGGCTCCAGGTCTCTAGTTTGTGGCTGTAAAGTTTCATGAGGCTGTGATTATCCTAGAGGTCACCACAGGTCATTTTATACACTGAAGTCAAATTTCAAAATATGGTCTCACTACAATGAAATGGTTAGTATGTGGACTCTAACTGTAATTCTAAAACTGTTTAGGGACCCTTGTGTGCAGCAACCTTTAGAATAACAAAAAAACAACAACAACAACAATAATAATAATAATAATAATACATTTAGCTGCATATTTTTGCCCAAAACCTGCATGTGATTATCATAAAGTGGGCATGTCTCTAAAGGGGAGACTCGTGGGTACCCAGAGAAACGACATTTTCCCTCCCTTTTAGCGCAAGTTTGGAGCATTATTTGCCCTCCATCTTGATAAGCTAACATGACATACTTGGTACCACTGGATTCCTTTGGTTTTCTAGCTTCAGGAACCCAGCTCTTCAACTGAGCCCACTAGGGCCTCTGAAAGACAGTGAGGTTGGTCGGGTCTCAAAGAGTTAAAGCAGGTGCCCACAAAACACAATTGATCAAGATAACAACACCCAGAAGTGGGTGCTGAAGGCAGCAAAGTGGAATGAAATTAAAGGAATAGTCTGTAATTTTGGGACATGTGCTTATTTGCTTTAAAAGGAGACAATACCAGCATTTCATCCTACAATCATGTGTGTCTGATAACATCTTACCTCCAATTGCGTTGCACCTGGAGATGATCTCCCACAGTACAAGAGCCATGGAGTAAACATCAGCCTGTTTGAAGGACTCAATGTTTTCTAGGTTGATTCTGGACTCCAATACCTCTGGGGCCATATACCTGGCTGTACCCACCTGAGGAAAAAGCAACATGAAAAAGATTTCTGTCATTAAAGTCCATGATACCACAGAGGAGCCCAGACCTTCTTAGCAGTATGCGTTATTTACCTGCATCAGTCAAGTGACAGGTGGTAATTGTGTGCTGCAGCAAGTTGTCACATCACATTTCATCAGAATCAAAACATGTTTGATGTATAAAATAATTGGAAAAACAAATGGTAGCCCTGAGCTCAACATCATGCTGCTTGTCTTCACATAATTGCCACCTTGGAAAATGTGTTCACTGGCGCTTCCTCCAAATGCATTAAGGGCATTACAATGCATTAGGTGTGCTGCGCAGCAAAGGGTGAGGCCTTTGTATAATGAGTCATTTTCATAACGGAGTCTAATAAGACTCTGGCCTATTACATCAGTGTAATGAGTCCATTAAGAATCAATCAAGCCTGTTTCTCTTGTGACTATTATAAAATGACCACCTCGAACACTTACAACATGATTTCTATCGGCATTATACATCTGGGGCCAAGATATAGAGGGTGCCAAATATTTAGACATCCCTGTGTGATGAGGATCAGAAATGAAAGGGATGATTGATAGCATGCCTCTGTTGGAGATCAGATAAATAGCTTTAAAGGAATATATGGCAGGGCTTGGAATGGGCTGCGTCTGGGGTGCCAAATTATAATAGGGGAGTTGTTTTTAATCTCCTGAGGGGGGGGGGGGATCCAAAGCTCAGTAAAACCAAATAAAAACCTAAATTTAGGATTAGAGGTCTTTACCTGCCCACTGTTGGCCAGCTCATCCACAGACAGAGTGTTGTCCAGGCGGAGGGCGAGGCCAAAGTCACACAGGCAGCACGTCAGGTCACTTTTCACCAGTATATTGGAGCTCTTAATGTCCCTGTGCGCGATAGGCACTTTGTAGCGACCACAGGTGGTGTGGTCACTGTGAAGGTGCGCCACCCCCTGCGCCAGTGAACCCCCCAGCAGCCACAGGTCATGCCAGCTGACAACGTGGTGAATCAAGAACTCCTGGAGGTTCCCTCCCGGATGGTAGGCTGTGATCAGCCAGCACTGTCTCTGCACCTTCCTGTCTTCAGCTGTCAGGAAGTGAAGCACATTTTCATGTCTCAAGTCTGCGTCTGAGAAAATTTCCTTCTCGTTCTTCCAGGAGGCGTACTCTTCGTAGGGGAAGATCTTAACAGCGACCGTCTCGAAGCCCTGCTCCTCGCTGACTGAGGAGCCCTGCTTGAGCTTGGCTTTGTAAACTTCCGCGAAGCGTCCTTTCCCGACCTGAACGTCCAGCTCGATGGGCAGCAGCTCCGTGTTGTGGTTGAGGTTGTTGGCAAGCGTGGAGCTGCTGTCTGAGCCTTCTTCGTCTATCATGATTGCATGAGCATCGCTGAAGTCCAGCGGAGGGCCCCTCTTGCGCCTGGAGGTGGCTTGCCGCTGACGGTAGACCCGGTAACAGTAGAAGGAAGTGATGACGACAACGGCCATGACCAGCAGAGGCACCAGGCTCACTAAGATGACTGCCACCACCTGGGAATCCATGGCTGAGGGAACAAAAGACAAAGGATTAAGATGATGAAGACTCACACATTTCTACATTTGAGTTTAAAGCTGTGCTTATTTATATACATTTAAATTAAACCATTTGTGCCTGCAACTGAACTTTTATAATTTCCTTTGGTGGAAGAGTTTTTCTTATTGTAGTACATCTAGTCTTTGGGCATATGGGAATACTATTTTTGCAATAGACTCCATCACATTTTAGGAAAAAACAGTTGTTCCATCATGAGTCCAAAGACTAAGATAATATGATAAGAAAATGGATGTATCTCAGAGGAGGAGCACAATCATGTATCTGATATCTATGAACTCATGGGTTCAATAAGCACACATATGCAGTGTAAAAAACATAAAAAACATTTGATAAACACTGTTAGCATTTTTCATAATTTTTCAAAAATCCTGACTTTGACTATTAAAAGATCTAAAAATGTATTTGACCAATCTGAGCATATTTCTTTATCATACTAACTATGGTCTTTGGGTACAAATGGGTTAACAATGAAAAAAACCCCACTGGTATTGACAAATCCTCCAACTCGACAGTTTTTCTCAGCTCTACGGATAATATGTCAGCGTTGAGTTAACAGCTCATTGCTCTTCTTCCAAGTGCCCCAAAAAAAAGTGATGTAGGTTTTGAAAGTTCATTATTAACTTTGGAAACAAGACAGTTTAAAAAAATCTCAATCAAACTCTGTTTAGTAGGCCATCTGGATCTTTTCATATCACACAATTTTCATGACACAAACACAAAAAAAAATGGAAATCTGAACAAATGACCACTGGGCAAACTCATGTAAAATGATCAAAAGCTCCAGAACAGCAACTACCAACCGCACAATAAATTTTATTTTACTAGTCATATATTTTATTGTATTTAATTTGTATAATTTTATTCTATTTTATTGTCATTTTATTAATTTAGTTTTTACTTCACTGTTTTATTATTATTACCATTATTATAGCTTTTAATACTATTTTATTACATTTTATAATTTATTGTCTCTCATGTCCGTCTCTCAAATTATCAAATTGTTGTCTTTTCTGTTTTTATTTTTCTTATTTTCAGCTTGTCAGTCATCTGTAAAGCACTTTGAGCTGCACTAACCTGTATTAATTGTGCCGTACAAATAAAGTTTGATTGATTTGTATAGTTGAAAATAAGGTTACAGAGGGGGAGATTTTATTCTCTCTTCTCTGTGTGAAAACAATGTACAATATTTTGAAGTGCTGTATTTTCCCACTTTTTCCCCACTCTTCCTGCTTTTTATGGAATAAGCATTAACATAAAACAATGTCTTCCAAAGTACAAAAGAAATAAAACTTCTAAAAATTCGTCTCTGTATCAGCGTTTCACATATGAGTACAGTGATATTCTCAGAGCAGCAGAGCAACCGGAGCCTTCCCTGTGGGATGTCTAAAAGCATCAGAAAGCTAATGTTAGCGTCTGGGCCACAAATGCAAAATGCTCCAAACCCTGACCCAGTCAACCACATATTGTGTCTCTTTATAGTATTCTTATAATTTGTGTGTCTGGGAGCTTCGACGGTTTAGGCAAACGGTGAAAGTTTATGCTTGTGCTGTGTTTATGGTCCTGTTTTTTTTTAAGCTGCAGCCATAAACAGACCTATAAAAACTATATCACCAGACACAACACACTAAACAAGAAAGGCCCAGTTGGTCCACTGTTTGATGAGATCTAAATTTAAATCATTTATACGTCTAGTTGCTAAACTGCCACACAAACATTTTAAAATTAGCAGCTATTAAAGCCCTTAATGTGACACAACAATAGTTTCAAAGCAGAAACTATAAATAGGAACTGATAAGAAACTCATTTTAGAGGCAAGTGTAGATGTGAGGAGCAGAGTCGGGTTGAAATAAAAGAGGAGGATGACTGGGGAAGGCATCTAGCGGACTACCCAGTCAAGCCCTCTGGTTCTCGCTCTTTTTTTTTTTTTCTTAACAGGAAACCACATGTCTGAAATCCTCAACATGGCCCCAGCCAGTTTGTTTTTATTTTCGCAGAGTGAGAAGCTATTTCTCACAACAAACCTGTCACTGTGCCTCCCAGGCTCTCTCAGCTTTGGCCAAAACCCTCACTTAAAGGAATACTTCACCCCCAAAATGACCATTTGTATATCAAATCCTCACCCTGTGTTACCTTGAATTCTTGAAGTAAGCTCGCATGCCTCCACAGTAAACAGAGAACAAATAAAATGGAGAAAGGTCTTAATGAATTGAAGTAAATGGGGGTCACATTTAACAACAGCAAAAACTATCAAAACATCCATTTACAAACTCTCACTCTCGCCGTATAATCTTCATCTTGTTTATCCAGTCGTATGCTCACTACTTCCCAAACACATGCATCTTCGCTAAAACAGGCTAAAATAGACAGAAGTGCTACTCGTCTGGACTCACACAGACAAGTACAAGAGACGCCTACACAAGTGTGAGACTGTTTATGCAGAAGTGTTTTAAATAATAAGGTTTAAGCGAGGATGCATGTTTCTGTGTAGTGGGCATACAACTGGATAAATGAAACTTGGAATATAGTGCATGAGTTTGTAAACAGATGTTTTCATATAGTTTTGCTGTTGTTAAACTTGAACCCCATTCACTGAATTCATTAATAATGTTCTGTAGCAGATGATGACTGAAAGATGAAGAATATGAAATGTGATAATGAAAATGTTGATGAATCCGCTAAGTGGTGAGACTCTTTACAACCAGCCTGGTGAAACTCACTAGATAACAACCCAATATGGTCCTGACCAGATGAAGTTTTTATGACTTACAGGTTAGCAGGTCAAATACTTGGTCTTTCTCTGGCAGAGAAGTGATGAAACACAGACACATTATGGAGGCAGAACAATCTAATTCTAACATTACAGTGTACATGAATTGATGTGTTATGCTTCACTAACATGTGCTCCAGTGGCAGGATGTTGACATGAATTCAACCAAAGCAAGTTAAAATAGTTGCAGGTTGTAGACCAAAACCTTATCTTTTATGCTTATCAGGTCATTATACCTTTACATGTGTACATGTACAAAGAACTTGGTTACTTGATTTTATACTATTGAAATCACTGTTCACCATGCCAAGAACTCAGTAGCAACCCTGAGATTATGAGACTTAATTGATTAATATCCAATTTAATTATTTTTCCCTGTTTTTATACAACTGGGTGGCACCCGGGTAAATCTTGATATTGAAGTTAACTGTGGGTAATATCTGAAGTTGAATGTTACCACTTTCCTTCACATTTTATGATAATTTGTCTCATAATTAATAATTTATTATTAATTGTGAATATGAATTTTGATATTAATTAATGATTAATTGTTAATCTTAATCAATGCAATAACACTACAGTTCTCAGTCTTTGTTCACCATGGAGGCATGCAAGAAAAAGAAAGTTTTCTTCAAGAATTCAAAGTGAGGAAATGATATACAAATGGTCATTTTGGTTGAAGTATCTCTTTAGAAGGATAATACATTCTATGAATGCAAAGCCTGTGAACTGAAGTGACTCTTAATGTTAAATTTAGGGGATTGGGAGGCTGTGTCTAGCTGGTTAAACCCCATTAATTTAAGATTTCCCTTAAGTTTAAAGTCTTTGCTCTGAAGTAATGTTTGTAAAGTGAAGGAATTCTTTAAAGGTCCCATATTGTGCTAATGGCTACTATCATCATCACACATGAACACATTTGGGCTCTTTGGATCCACAAGAGTCTCAGTTTTACAGATACCCAAAATATGTAATTCTAAGACTTTTTAAGGACCACAGTATAGAAATATAAACTTTTTAGAAAAAAAATTAAATTTACACTGCATGAAAAAACTACATTGTTTTTGCCCAAAACTGCATGTGATTATCATAAAGTTGGCATGTCTGTAAAGGAGAGACTCGTCGGTACCCATAGAACCCATTTACATTCACATATCTGGAGGTCAGAGGTCAAGGGACCTCTTTGAATATGGTCATGCCAGTTTTTTCTCTCGAAAATTTAGCCCAACTTTGGAGCGTTATTTAGCATGACATGGTTGGTACCAATGGATTCCTTAGGTTATGCAGTTTCGTACCATATATGTAGCTTCACTCTAACCCTAAAATCTATTAGAGCCACTGAAAACAGTAAAGTCGGTTTCCTCCGGCCCTACGGGTCTCTTAGGATTAAAGCAACGGTTCTGGGATAGTTTTGCTTTCTTGCCCAGAGACAGATGAGAAGATTGTTTCTCAATTTATCAGTTAAATATGAAGTTGGAGACAGGAGCCAGTTAGCTTAGCATAAAGACTGGAAACTGAGGGCAACAGCTAGCCTGGCTCTGTCCAAAGGTAACAAAATCTGCAACCAAAAAAACTGAGTGACTTGCCATAGTCTTGTCAGCAGAGCAGAGAGGAAAGTCACTAGGTGGAAGAGGGAGATTCACCCAAATTTCCTGCCATTATTGCCTATTGGTTTTTAGCTGGAACTCCTTCATTACAACACTGTCCTCTGTTAGTCACTGACACAGTGCAGACAGTGCACCGACATTCTCAACAGCAAGCTAATGTATTTCCATTACGTGGTTTGCACCGTGCAGATGCTTTCAATTTGGCTCTCTGTGCAGAGCCAGGTCTCAGAAATGTACCTCTGTGTTATTATTGCCTGGATGCTGTAGTCAAAATACATCGGATTCCAAGGCCAGTGTGGTAACTGGAGTCTGTAAGTTAAAGTCTCCGAAATCTGTTTGTAATCATGTATGTGGAGAGTATTACGGTGCACACGTGGTACCGTTCATGCATGACGCCTTACATGACAAGCTGACAGAAACTGGCATAATAATATTAGGTCGAGCAGGACTATGACGTTACCATGTTATGTTGTACAGATGTAAGAACCAAAGAGTCCCGTTTTTACATGCATAACACAGTGTGGAGGAACTATTACTCCACTGTGAAAGAATGCAAGAGAGATGGACTAATAGGAAACTTATGTACTTTGTAATACTTAAAAGGTGACAAAACTGGGAAATACACATATGTGCTAGATGAGGAGATTGATATCACTCTCATGTCTGCCTGTTTAATGTAAGACCAGCCAGCAGACATTTGGCTTAGCTTAGCATAAAGACTGAAACCAGGGGGACACAGCTAGCCTATGTCAAAGTCAGAGCTTTTTTTTTCTTCTGTTGCTAAGCAGGTTTTGTTATCTTCAGACAAGTCTTTGGCAAGTTGCTGTAGCTCCACATTTAACATACAGACCTGATAGTATTAATCGTCTAACTCTGCAGGAAAGCCAATAATAAAATTTCTGAAAATGCTGAACTATTCACTTAATTTCAGGAAGAGAGAGTAGGGATGTCACAACACCAGAAATTTAAGAGTCAACACCAATACCAGTGAAATTACACAATTCTCAATAACGATTGATACCATGGTAAAAAACAAAAGCAAATTAATAAATCCCATGTACTTCAACATAGACTCCTTTATTACTGTTTGCGCACTGGCTTTTGTTAGGAAATCAAACAGGTCATAACTCCCTCTCTATTACCTGTTTTATGTTGCTGTGAAAACATCTCCTTCAAACAATATATTCCAGTTTCTCGCCAAAAACTACATTTTACAAGATTCCATTTGAATACGTAAGGAGTATTGTACATTGAGCACTGTTGTGAAATAAACCCTGACAGGATGATGCAGAGCGGAGGGGTCCATCATCGCCCTCAGGAGGTTTATTTCACAATGACTATGGCTAACAGTACATTATCCCACTAATTACACAGCTACTTACTCAAGAAATCAATAATTTGAAACAAAAACAGCCCGTCAGAGTCTAACATCAGAACTGCGTCCATAGCAGCATTCTGCTATAAAGAAATAAAATGCTGTAATTGACCAATCAAAATCCAGTATTCAACAAATCTGTGTAAATAAATCATAACATTACAATTTACCTTCGCTCAATACTCATTTATACTAAATATAGCCAGAACGCATCATAATGTAAATCAATGGAACCTCCGGTGTTGGTACCTTCAGTACATTTGCAAACTATTTCCTCGCAAGCCAATCAGAGCCGACTGGTCTTTTTTAGGGAGGGGGTCTTAGAGAGACAGGTGCTAAAACAGTGTTTCAGACAGAGGGTGAATACAGGTATATTCAGACAAACAGTAGAGAAAAATATTGTGCTTTTTGAACATTACAGCATGAAAACATTATCTAGTAGAAACCCAAAACACAAGTATGATCCTGAAAATGAGCATGATGATGATGATGATGTACCCTGTAAAATGGTATTTCCCCTTTACAGACATGCCCACTTTATGCTTTCTGGACAATATTTGTCTTTGTTTTGTGTGGTTAATTTATCTCCAATAATAAATACTGTATATACATTACATACATTTACATAAAGCAAACACATTTGCAAGTATATTAAATACTTGACACATCTCAATTTAAGGTACAGTTTGAGGAGGCAAAAATGTGCCATTAATTTGCGATTAACTATAGACAATCATGTGATTAATCAAGATTAAATATTTTAATTGATTGACAGCCCTAATTATTTTAAGTGGCACAATCCAAAAGAAAATATACTGGTTGAAGAAACTTGCTAATCTCAAGAGAGTGGGTGAAAATAAAGGATAATAAGGCGAAATAATTGTGTCTTAACTTACAGGAGTTAAAGAAGATGTGCTCGTTGCATTCATCCTCGGAGCAGGAGCAGATAAAGAACTGGGAGCCCATGCCCTTTCTTTCTTTCATCTCACACTTGCTGTTGTTGTAATCCTCCAGGACCAGCCCATGCAGCTTCTCTGATCGGTTGTGGCAGACTGTATCAAAGGTGAAATTGTCATCTTTCCTCCTCCTTGGAAAGAGAAAAAAATACTGCCACTTACTGGATTAAGTTTGATTTGTTGTCTTTGAGATCTGTATTATCATGTAACAAGGCAATGATGGCAAGTCTGCAGTTGTGCAAATAATGCGATTTTTAAGCCGTACGGTGATAAAGTGGTATCTGTAAATGGCATATTTTTCTCTCAGCACTCCACAGTCTCAGCGTTATGTAAATGACTGCAACACAGAGGTCACGTTTACAAGCAGCGAGATTCTGAAATGCCATTACAAACAGGAAACAAGGAAAAGCCTGAACCTGCACAAATATATACATATTTAAATGTTGCTTCCCTGCTGGGCAGCGCTGTCTGTGCAGTTATGAGGAACATTTTAAAGAGGTGCTGCTGTCCATGTGCCATTAGCTTTCTGCTGACCTCAGTTCAGAACATGCCCGTAGCTCTGCTAATATAATGAGAAACAGCAGTATGGCCTTGAAGCTTTTAACACCAACACAAATCTGCTTCCTGCTGCTTCTCACATTTGGAGGCAGATTAAATGCTGATCGACGGTTAGGTGCTTATATGCTGTCATGATCCAGTCCACCAGAATGCTGACGGACAGTGTTCAAAAGAAAATGGTCCCTTCAAGGAAGACAATCCAGGGCTTCTGGGAGGAAATGAATGATTAATAAAAGAGTATCCATTGTGCCCTCATTTCCTCTCTTCTTTCTCTCTCTTTCTTTCTTTAACTAAACTCAACTAAAACCATTTTGCATCACAGCCCTGTCTTTTCTCCACATAGAAATGTGTGGTTGGTAGGGCTGAGTTAACACAAAGTGTTGTATAACACGCTAATTAATTTTAACGCAATTTCTTCAACGCATTTAATGCAACTTGCGAGTTTTAGGCTGCAGCGGGCTCAGTTTTAAAGCTAGAGTGAATATTAAAAAAAACACACACACACTTGACCTCTGACCTAAAGATATGTCAATGAAAATGGGTTCTATGGGTACCCAAAAGTCTCTCCTTTACAGACATGCCCACTTTATGATAATCACATGCAGTTTGGGGCAGGTCATAGTCAAGTCAGCACACTGACAGCTGTTGTTGCCTGTTGCCAGCCCTAGCATTTAGATGAGTGGGCACTTACCAGATACTGACACACACATCATCGTCATTGGGGCAGATTGATGTGATCTCGCACTCCACCTTGCAGCTCCCTTTACCTGTGCAGCTGGTGGCTCGCACATCACAGAACTTGCACAGCCTTCTTACCTTCATTATATTGGCTTCTGCAAAGGGAAAGGAGACATAGGAGCTTAATTGGGTATACAAAAAAAGGTTCAGTCCACCCTAACATATTACAGACTCAATCTCATGTACTTATATGCAACTAAGATGACTAGGAAGCATTTGACAGTAAATCAGACAACTCAGAAATGAAAAAAAAAAAAAAAAAACACTCCCCTGGTGATCAATAACAGGGAATATACATGATATTCAAAACTTTAAATCTAATTAAAGGATGGAAGTTTTTTGGAATCGTGCCCATAAGCAGAAGCAGATATTCAACATTACCACAACAAAAATTCAAACTATTTCATCCTAGAGGGGTGGACAGACTTTTTCTCCCTGTGAAGTCAGAACAATAAGAGCAGCGCTCAGTGGCATCCACCTCCTTTGGTCTTGTTCAGACTTGACATTGCCGGCAGGCAGACCCATATCCGTGAGACAGACAGGATTGTGTGATGACTGCCTGTGGGTTTGATAATCATCTAAGGAGACAACTTCCAGACAGGCAAGAACAACAAACAAAGGAAAAGCGGATGCATCCCCTTTGCTGAGGAGTCTCTAATTTGTCAAGCTGATGAGATGGCTCCCCATTTAGAAAGGCGTTGTGCCAACTCTGTTCATGAATATCAAAAAAAAGGGAACTATCAGTGTCTCTGAATGTTTAGAAGGAGAAAGAAATATGTGTATGTGTTGGTGAGTGTTTGCATTCATACAGAAATTCTCTGACCGCAGTCTGTCCTTACATTTAGAGGCTGTTAATGATAAAAAAAACCCACCAGGCAGCATGCCTCTGCCTCAGAAAGGAGAGATGAAGCAACAAGGAAGGTGAACAATATCTCCTGTCTATGATTTTCCTTTTCCTAAAAGTACTCTCCTCTGCCACATAAAAGTACAACTGGAAAGTGGATTTTGTGGCTTTAAGAGCTGGAAATGATCCTAAAAGAGGATCCAATCTAGCACCAGTGGTTGAAGCATCATCAGGAAAAAATGTGTCTCATGGACAATACCATGTGATTTTTTTTGAGGAGCTGTACAAGTGTACACAATGTAGACTCAAGTGGTGCGATGAAGTTAAGCCACTCGCTGTGAGACTGTTGAGTAAACAGAGAGGCACAGGGTGAAATAGAGATGAAGACTGTACTCCTTCCAGCTCATAAGAGTCTATGTTGAGAAATAAACTGACAGGTAAACCAAAATGAAAATAACCCAATCACAAGACAAAAAAAAACCAAAAACAAAACAGTGCTGCTGCAGTAAAACCACATCCTTACATCAGAACATGCAGCTCGTGACTAAACCAAGAGAGACAGGGGGTTCATCTCTACATACATATTGTAGTTTGAAGACTACCTCCGGAAGAAGCATCATAAACGAACTGTCTAGCTAACTGTCTAAAGATGGCACTGAAAAGACTTTGATCACATGACCACAGTGTTTTTCGACTGGGAAGTGTAAGTGAAAGCAGACTTCTTGACACCAGACAGTGAAGAAGTCTGTTCCGCTCGCCTGGGCTTCACACCGACTCGAGGTTGAGGTGCTGTGCGTGTACACTCTTAACCTTGCACAAAAAGCCTACTGTGTCATTTCGCCCAATCTGCAGGGTGGGGTTAGACCTGCAGCTTGCAGCAGCAGCAATACTGTACAACCTGCCGCGCAAAAGAGCAGCAAATCTAGTGCAGTAATACGTCGACGGCATCCTTTTCCCGTGCCAGAGTGAGATACTTTCACAGGAAGCTGGCAGGATATTGCTTTGTCTTAACTGTGAGCCTCCCACACAAATAAACACATCAAAATATTACACTTGAACTCCAGAACTATTCCGTAAACTACTTGACAGAGCAATTTAAAACTCTGCCTGGCGGGTTGCTGGGGGGTTTTGGAGTAAATCAGCACTGAGGGGATAGTCCATGCCTGAGTGCTGGTGGTGGGAAGGTGGTTGAGCCGGAGTAATTATATCATTAGAGCAGCTCCTCTGAAAGAGCATGTCATTTAAACCCAGGAGGCGGGCTATGGAAGGGATGAATGGTAGTAATTGTCACCCAGGGCTACATATAATTGCAGAGAGGGGGAAAGAGGATTAGGAGAAGCCAAAGCCAGTTGGTGCCTCTGGGACTGAGTCTGAGACAGATGAAGGTAAAACGCTGTCTTCCTCAGGGGGGCTGCTGGACCTGTTGGGGAAGGGGTGGGGGGGCTTTAAAGGTGGTGACTTACAACAGGTGAAGCTAATGTAGCATAGTGAACAGCTAGACTAACATCATGCTAAAGGTTAGCAGTGTAAACAAGATAAGATAAAATAAGGTAATCCTTTATTGGTCCCATAGTGGAGACATTTGCAGGAAGAAGCACTGAAGCATCAGTAAATAAAACAAACAAGATATAATACATATGAGTGTGTGTGTGTGTGTGTGTGGTGTGTGTGTGTGTGTGTGTGTGTACATATATACATACAAGTGAAGCTAATGTAGCATGGTGAACAGCTAGGCTAACGTTACACTAAAAGGTTGGTGGTGGAAACAGCACAAGATGAATAACAAATAAAAAACAAAATAAAATAGTAAGTAAACAATACAGATATTAAGTATACATTAAAACAGGATACAAAATATAGAAAATATAATGTATTATTATATATAAAAGCACAATATAAACAGCCAGTACTTTAGTTCGTGGTAAGCTAGCTTAACAGTGCTAGCAAAAACCAAACAAAAGTTTATTAAATAAATGAGGCATTTAATGCTCAACAACCTGCACACTTGGCGAGTTTCTGTTTTTACTAAATTAATTTGGCTTTTTATAATTGAATGCGATGTAATAATATACTATAGGCCCGTGTAAAACACCTGTAAACAACAAGGAGTATCATATTTTCACTCTGTGCTAGCTAACGCTCCACAGATGCTACTGAAATCACTCCGCAGCTGTGACACAACGCAGCCGCAGCTTGGATAACTTCTCTCGGGGTAGAAAGTTCAACTCACCCGCCTCCTCAAGCTGAATACTACCAAAGAGTATCGCTCCACACCAAAAAGCGGAAAAGCGAAGTAAATCCATTTAGAAACGGACTGTACACTCCCCTCTTTCTCATTAATTCACCGAAGCCTTGTCACCGGGTTAATATCCAGACTTTCTTCGGTCCGCCTGTTGCTTCTCTCCCCCCAGAAACGCCTTCACAGCTCCGGGTAGAAGGAGCAGAGTAAACACACCAGCAGGCAGGACTTGCCCTATATGGCTCACACAGTATGTGCACGTTTCATGAAACAGGAAATCTTCAGAGGGGTTGGACAGTTTTTTTCCTCTTCTTCTCAGTCATGCTCATGTGGCTCACAAAGTCTTGAAGCATGTCATTAAGAGAGGCTGAGAGCCAGCAGAGCAAGACTTGAAATGACATGCTCCAAAATAGCTTAACCAGAAGCTTCACCTATAGGCTACAAGCATATGCAAACACCCTGATTTACTTCAAAGCAGTCACACCTTTCAGATCTTATTTAGAGCTGTCAACCCCCAAAAGAAAACTGCTGGCTCATATTTGATTTAAATTTTACAGGCTTAACTCATTTAGGTGTCCGTTCCAAGTCACTAAATTAAATTCCTCTGGTTTTCTGGAGAGCTTCCAGGCTCCCAGTTAATCAAAGATGACATGAGAAGTGGTGAGAGTCACTCCATATCTCTGGTGTTGGGCTTTTATTGAAGACACGGAGGTTAAGTCCACTATAACATCCATAAATTACCCCGACTATTGCCGGGGTCTTGCTGACATGTGTTTTTACTCCACATACTCGAGCCGTGATGTCAGGTTTCAGTCCTGACCCTGTGACCCCAGAGCTTATAACTCTCCACACAGGACATCTACTCCTTCTTACTCCACCGGCTCACTGAGCTTATTTAACAGCTCTTTATTGTATTTGATGAGTCTGTTTTAGCCTGGGTGAGTTGCCTATGTGAGACACCCGAGCTCTGGTAGGTGTAGGTCTTCCCCAAACAAAAAAAACCAAACAAATATAAGGCAATAAAACTATTGATTAACACAAGTTGTGGTGTTATGTGACCAAAGATCATAGATTAGGGTGGCTGTGTGAAGACCACCCAACCGTCGGTGACAGTGTTTTGACAAACTTAATGTGAAGGATATAAATTTCTTTTATCGTGCTAGTTTTTAAATCAGGATATGTTTGATATGTTTGTTCATCAAAAATACCCTAATATGTTGTAAATATGCTCTATATTTGTCATTTTAATCATTTTTTTCATTGTCTCACTTGAGGAAATATGATTTTGAAAACTGAGATATGATGATCTTCTGCATTGCATAACATATTATAATCTAGGCTATTCAATATCTTTGTAATTGGCCTAAATGCTTCAAAACAATTATAGTATATTGTCTGTTTGATGTTCAGTTCACCATGTAATAGCCACACCTCTAGACCAAGGTTTTGTAACTGCAATTGGTAAAATTGCTGAACATGGGATGACACAATTATCCTTGAATGTTTCCTACATTAAGGTGATTTAGGTCTTTTAACATGCTTTGCTGTGTCCGACATTTCAGACATGACTGTCTCACATTAGGAAATAAAGATTTGTCTGGGACAAATTGGCACCGATGGGACAAGTCCACAACCTCTGTTGTTTCCTTGCTTCCCATTCGTTGTCGATGTAAGCAGCCACGCAATGCATTCTGGTAGCGTGGCGGCAGGATTCAAGAGACGCGGCATCACGCTGGCCACTCCTTATTTGCATAAAGTTTAGGTCTAGGCTACTTAATGCAAATCACTCGTCGCTTCTGGAAAACCTAATCTAACTCGTTGCTGATCTAAAATAAGGAGATTCAGCAACTGCATAGCTTATTTCTTGCATGAAATGTTTTCAGAATACACATTTCAGTGAACTATTTTCATTATATAAGAGAAGAAACGAGCCGCCATGTTGGTTCAGGTTTGAAAGCTGGGAGCAGCAGCCCATGAGGGAAAGCATTCGTCCAGTCAGGCGCCTAGTACCTAGTGGCAGCCCATCAAGCGTCAAATGCTGGGAAGCGAGGCCATTCCTTGCGACACGTACTATAACAGTACTGATGTATCTACCATTTAATTTACATGTGTGATACCTGCATTTTCTTTTTTGGTTTGATTAGGACACATCCTGGGGTTTTGCAAGTGGTACTGGTTGCAGCTTTAAAGTATTGCCTTCATATTGCAATTTACTCCAGAAGTCTGAAATGCAAAACATGTCCCACATTAGGCTAAAAAAGACGCTCTTATAACTTCAGAACTTGACTGAGACTATGTTTTTAAGTTGTCTTCAGTATCACAGTAATCCAGTCATAGTTGACTGTGCATCTGGGTACACTTTAAACAGGAACTGATAATTTGGCATACTTTTAATGGTGCCAGTTAGCCAAAATGTAAACCAATGAAGGCCTAAATATGAGCTTGAGGGAAGTTTTTGTTTAGCCCGTTTCACTGACCCCATTTTACTTTTGGCTCTGGGTGAGCGTGTGTTTGTTTGTTCAAGCCTGCACGTCAGGCAGCCGTTCAGCACTGCAAGATGGGGTCCAAGCCACAAGGTGGAGATCCGACAGCGCTGTGTGCACCCAAACCGGCCATTCCCTGCTGACCTCAGCACATGTGGGCTCCCAGAGGGTCACAACATCCTGCTCGCTGACCACAACACCCAAGCAAACTCCTTTATAACTTCACTTTATCTGCTTTACTTCAACAGGAAACTCACAACA
Organism: Pterois miles; assembly: GCA_947000775.1. Taxonomy (NCBI): domain Eukaryota; kingdom Metazoa; phylum Chordata; class Actinopteri; order Perciformes; family Scorpaenidae; genus Pterois; species Pterois miles. Next base: position 6,506,760 of record CAMQGK010000638.1, read on the forward strand.
CTCCCCTGTGTGCCCAGGCTTATTCAAACAGGATCTTTTTTAGTGTTGCCTCTTTCACTGTTGCTTTTAGCTTTTCCCTCTCGCACGAGTTTCTCAATGTTCCTTTGCCTTTGAACAATTTTTTTCTCCCCACCTCATCATCACACAAACACAGATAAACAAGCGGCAGGCAAACATCCTGAGTGGTATTATGCTCAATAGCAGGTGCTTGGCGTTCCTGTAAACTGCTCAGGTCGAGTGGAAAGGTAAACAGAGCGACCTGATGACAAATCTCTGGACGCATGCCTTGAGATAACACCGGTGGCAAACAAGCGCTGTGTGCAGCACATTACAAAGGAGACGTCAGTCTGTTTGCACCTCTCTGTAGGAAGAAACATGGTATAACGCGACTGCGGTGTCTCTCTCCCACACACAGGATTATAAGCATATATTGTATGCACATATTTCTTATAAGATCTCTCCCCCATGCTGAGTGTCAGCTGGAGGTGTGCCACAAAAGGAGAGGGCACACAGGAACACTGAATTATCAGTCAGTGCTAAGCTGAGGCACGGCAAGTATTGCAAAGTTAGAAAGATGGTGAACTGCTGATAGAAATGGCAAACTTATGGTACTTTCTGTAAAAATGATATTGCACATTTATGCAAACTACAATAAGTTGACCAGGTTTGAGTTCATCCTTTTGAGAGTCTTCCTATATATAGTTTAGATTTTTAAATCAGAAAGATTATCATTTAGTTTGAAATTGCCTGGTGCTATACAGTCTACAGTCTTCCTGCTGTATGAGATTTATGCATTGCACGCATGTCTTAGTACCTAAAATTATACACTGCAATACATTACACAAGGGATGGCTTTTTTTTTTTTTTACAGGTGACTGAAAAATTCAGGTTCTGATCTTCAGATTTTCACGAGAAATGAAAAAACAAACTCTATAGCAGACGTCTTTGTGTTATTTATGCATTGCATATTGTATTTTCTTTAGATATGTAGCAAAGGAGCCAGGAAAACGTCTCACAAAAGTTGTTGGTATTACTTTGGCAGGTCAGCGTCTGCTTTTAAAGAGACTGTGTGTGTAGTGTTGAAAGCAAAGTGAAATATGATTAATAATCCAGTTTTTCAACTGGTTAAAAGGTGTGAACACCCACTGGCATTAGAATTAAGCCACTGTCATTAACAGAAGAAGCCTGCCCCTCCAGGTCAGTTTCAACTCATTTACTAGAGACCATGTTGCAAGAGGATCACACCAGCCGTGATGCCAAATCAGGCCAGAGACGTAAAGTGTGTGGGGGGGCAATGTCCCTCTCCCCATGTCCGACTCCCTTGGTCCTCGACCTCTTTGTGTGCTCACAAACCATACGCTACTGAAGGTTCTTAAACAGTTATTTTTATGCACACAGGACTTAAATAGCCTCTTATCCTGCTTTTAATTTTCCGTATTGATTGTGATGTGAAACCTTGATTATGAGACAAACCGAACAAAACATAGTAAGCTGATATAAATGAAATTGTCTTGTTTGAATAGGCCAAAAAATAAACTATATTGTCATTGCTGTAACTCGTTCGGGGTCACGGGGGGGCTGGAGCCGATCCCAGCTGGCATTGGGTGAAGGCGGGGTTCACCCTGGACAGGTCGCCAGACTATCACAGGGCTGACACACACACACACAGACAACCATTCACCCCTACGAGCAATTTAGAGTCATCAATTAACGTGCATGTCTTTGGACTGAGGGAGGAAGGCAGGAAAATAGAACCATATGTTATGTATTAATTAGACTCTGCCTAGTCTCATTGATCATCATAATCAGTTCTTGGTTTACTTGGCCTACTTTTAACCCTCTGAAAAGGATGGTGGATCATTTGTCTGACCATTAATATTACTGTCTTTGAAGGCCGTTTAGGGTTTCGGTTTTTAAGATATTGGACATAAAGTTGTACCATATGAATCTTGAGATTGTAATGAATCCTTGATACCAAACATGTCATGCTAGCTTACTGGTAAAGTTAAGGTTATTGCTCCAAAGTTGAGCCGTCTTTACTGTGAGACCTGATGTGCCTGTGTCTCACAGAGGCACTGACCATACCCATCTTCGAACTCAGCCTTCATTTTAATCTAAACTTCACACCTATAAAGTTTCTTGACGCTTTGACTGCGACAAAGCCTGTCCACAGACAGACAAAATATAAACACCTGGCAAAATACTCAAATCGTCTTCTGTGATAGTTCCCGCTACAGTAGGTGTCTCCAGGACCACACGATGCCATGATGACTCACACACAGACTCACAAGATCATCAGAACAGATGAGCGAAGGGTTAGTCACTGATTTGCTGTTGATTGGTCCACTGGCTGTAAAAGCAAGCAAGCTGCTGGATCACTGCACCCACTGCCAGCTCACGCCTCTCTGTCTTCGTAAACCACTTTCAATTAAGACTTTGTTACAGAGTAGAAGGCACAAACACAGCTCATGCCAAAGGAAAAACATCTTTAAACACTGCTCTTAAAGTCCCACAAGCTCAGGCATGTGTACTATATTTGCACAGCACAGAGAAATGTAATACAACTTGCAAATTGCTTGTGAGAATAGTGGCACAAAACAATCAAGTAGTTTTAAATCAGTGCCATCTTCAGTTACATTGAACATGATTAAGGGACCTGACTATGCAACCAGAATATGAAATGTTTTTTTCAGATTGTGGAGGCTTTTTTCCTGTCACTTACAGTGCTTCTTTTGTATGTCAATCTGTCAGGTGAATGTGCCTCAGGGTTTGCCACTTCAATTCCTCAGATACCGTTGTCACTCCAGAGAGTTCTCATCATCTCTGACAGTATTACAGTAACACTGCATGAGATACAGTGGAGAGCAGCTTTCAAGTGTCTCCTAAAGATTAAGGGTGAATGCACATCCATCATAAAAAAGATGGGGTGAGATCAAGACAGAAAGAGAAGGTAAAAAGAGTAAAGACAGAACAGTTCTTCATTCAATCAATCAATCAATCACTGGGCAACCTCCAGGGCTGAAAAGTAAAGTCAGTGCTAAGTCGTCTTAAACTTGCATTCTTTCCAGCAGCCGGCAGGAGACGACTCCTGTGGTTGCAAAAATAAGTCTGATTGTATAGAAGTCTATGAGAAAATTACACTATTTCTCATGTTTTATTACTTCAGTTAACGTCTTCCTCAATAGTCCCATTTAGAGTCAAATAGACCATAATGCAGTGGATGCTTTTGGGTGTGGCTACCTTGTGATTGACAGGTCGCCACCCCAGCGTTGTCCAGGCTGGGTGTTGTCTATGTTTTCACCTTACAACTTTAACTCTTTCCCAGTGTGTTTTCAGTCAACCCGGTCTCACTCCCAACTCATCAAATACCGCCGATTGGGCAGCGCCTGGCCCTCAGCATCGGATATCTACATGTGGAGACATGCTTTTGTGATTGGATGTGACGAACTGTGCTTTCAATTAACTCCAGTGTAAACCCACCCACGGCGTTGTTCGAAGTGATGTATATTAAAAGGGTGGTGGATGGGTCAAACAAACACAAGCCCTACAACCAGGAGATCACTGTTCGTGTCCCATGTGAAACTAAAAGTAACGTTTACTTATTTTGTCACGAGTCACTAGTCATGTGATTTGTTAATCAGTGAAGTTAACTCAACCACAGCCGTTTGCAAACAGTGGTTGTGTTCAAACTCAAGGCTTCAAAACGGCAGTCTGCAAACCAATGGGTGACATCACAGTGACTACATCTGCCTCCAGTCGATGCTGTCTGTCTGTCTGTCTGTGTACACAGCAGTGCTTTGAGCTAGAAAAAAATATTAACGTTAGCATGCTAACATGCACACAATGACAATGCCAACAATGCTGATGTTAAGCTACAATGATGCTCACTATTTTAGTTTAGCATGTTAGCATGCTCACATTTTCTAATTAGCAATAAACACAAAGAGCAACTGAGGCTGATGGGAATGTCATTACTTTCGTAGATATTTGTTCATCAAGGAAAGTATCAGACAAAGAGAAATTCTGACCAGATGATGGTGCTAGATAAAATAAAATAAAATACAATTAGATTAAATTAAATTCAGGGGATCACCAGAGTAGTTACGATTCATCCTCTGTGCACTATGAATGTCTGTATACAATTTAATCCATCCAATGGGCTAGTTGTTGAAACATTTCAGTCTAGGCCAAAAGTGGCCTGACCTGCCATCCCTGCCGTTAACATGGCTAAAATTCATTTTAAATAATCACTCACAAGCATTCATCTCAGGATAACAACAACTCATAAGAGGACTGTGACTCATATAGCATGCATACAAACGCATCTGAATAATTTCAAACCCACAGGCACATGCAGGAAGCCGGTCCGTGTACAGGAAAGATAATACTATTAAACTCAACCTCCCGCTTTTAAGTTCAGTGCACGCACTTTGCCATAAATTCTGTAAAAGAGCAAAGAACTGAGGAAATCTGACTCAACACAGCTGGCATGTGGTTTTGTGTGTGCATTCATACAGAGTCATGCACAATAACACACACACGCTCCCACACAATGAGTTGGCACTGTTTTGTCGGTACCATTGGTAAACCTAAGGAAGTTGCAACGGCCCCCATTCTGACAACAACACCCTCTCTTCTGTCTTCTCCCACCGTTGTGAACGGGCTTTGTCTCCCCAGCGTTAGTCAGACGCCACGAAGGAAGGGAAAGTTTATCTTAAATGCTCCAGAGGTTACAGCCTTTGGTATCACAACACATTTAGAGCTATTGTTCTCTGGCAGGATATCGATAGGTGTCCAAAACTGTGCCAAAGCTGGTTTTATAAAGAGAACACATTGCCGGGGGATGGGGGAGAAAGCATGTGAGCAAATGCTGTGGCCGGCATGTGACTTCATTTCTGTGTGACAGGCGACATCCTGTTTCTCAGTGCGTTTCATGTGAGAAGATGAAGCGACAGAGGTAAGTTCGGCTGAGGTTATCTGCACACACTGTGTCTTATAATATTGACCATCCTATAGAAACCCAAATCACAAAACCCAAACTCCTGATATAAATGTGTTTTTCAGGCGTTCTGTGAAGCTGGTTGAAAAGCAAAAGCAACCCCTTGTGCTAAATTTAAAAGTCCACAAAGCAGCAAAAAGAGGAAAGGAAACAAGCAAGCAAAAACAAAAAGTCACCTCTGCTGATCATGTTAGAAAAGCATCTCATTCCTCTGAGCACAATGCCACCCATCTACCATTTCAGTGGCTTTTACAATAGATACATACATAGTATGTAATTGCTCTGAGGGGGTTCATCTGTGGTCTGTGCAGTGTAGGGTTAAACAAGCCTGAAGCCAATGTCCTGCCATCAGTCCCCGGCTTGTAACTATTCCTGCGGTGAGAGCAGAGAGAGGATGATGAAGATGATGGTCATGCCATTCAACAAACCTTGATTACAGGGAATGGAATATTTCAGCAAAAGATGGGGGAAAGATTTAGTTGCCCTGTCCCCGATTAAATGTTTCAATATGAAGTCCCTGTAATGTGGCTGGAGATATGGTTACACACAGATGCAATCAAAGTGTCTTCTGATGTGAGGGAGTGAACGCAAGTATATCAAAGAATTTCATGCATACTAAAAGGGAAACCCATGCACTGCATGCGATCCCTGCATTAATGAAAGCCATGTGAATGATAATACTGTGTATTTGCAGGCCTGTTCAGCATAGAAACGTACTGTATCATATCACAGCATTTTGACACCGAAAATAACTAAAGCCCCTTCTTCACTATAGGAACTTGACCCTGGAACTAGGAACTTTTTAGGAACTCACTGCGTTTGACTGCAGGTTCTACATTAAGTTCTTGAGAACATTTTCTGGGGACTTTTCACCCTCCCAAAGGGCCTGGTTGTGGGGTAGTACGGGAAATTTTGGGGGGGAGTTTGCAGGGATGACCTTCGCTGATTGGTCAAAACACACACAGCACCCCTCCTTCAACTGTACTGTTTCATTCACAAAACAAGGATGTACTCCAGTATTGATATAAGACCATTTTAGAACGACATTAAAACTAAAGTTAGGCTATGCTGTCGGCCGCCTGACTCATTTTAATGACGAACTCGGGCAATTTAAAGTCATCATCACACTAACTAACCTGCATGTATTTGGACTGTGGGAGGAAGCCGGAGAACCTGGAGAAAACCCAAGCTAACATGGGGAGAACATGCAAACTGCACACAGAGACAGTGCTAACCACTGCACCACCGTGTAGGCCTGGATGAGGACTTATTATACTTATTTTCAGGTGCATGCTTATATTTTTGGGTTTCTACTAAAACATGTTTACATGCTTTAATGTTAAAAAAAAAAAATGCTTTACTTTTCTCATACTGGATGTGCTGCAGTACTTCTTTTCACCCTCCATCTGAAATGCTCCCCAGAGCCCCCCAAAAAGCCAAGTCTGATTGGTCACCTGTTGTGATTTGTCAACAAAACCTAACTCTTCGGACTCTGCTCCAGCTCTTACGGAAGAAAAGTCAGGACTTCAAGCGAGGCGTTTCTGTTGGGGAGAGTAACTCCCTCTGGCCTGGACTTTGAACTTTCTAACTTTGCAGAACTTTTACATGCATAAAAAACTATATAACACACTAAAAGAAAGGGATAAAGCACAAAAGCATAATAGGTCCTCTTTAAAAGAGACAGAAAAATAGAAAAGATTGAGAGATCATATATAAGCAGAGAGGGCGAACAGCAGAAGAAACACATCACAGTGGTGCTGTGAGAGAAATAAAAGTTATTTTCTGATTGTTTCACTGAGGTTACGTTATAAAGCAAAAATACTCAACAGATTTACTGTGGAGACAAACGCTCTTGGTTTCATTTTCCTCCACTGCATTTCATTCATTACATCCAACGTGCATCAATAAATAATATGCAGCAGTACATGTCGCAGTGAGAGAAAACTATTTTTTTTGAGATGAAACAGGTGGGCACGCTGAACTGCAGGCTGCAGAGTGCCATGTCATGTTTTCATACATTAGCAGACTAATTTGCCTAATCTTCACAGGTCTTTAGACTGCGGTGGAAACGCTGTGGCACCTGGAATAACGGACAGGTTTGGACTCAATAACAAGACTCAGAGATCAGGTATTTCCAAAAAACAATCAGCGTCTTTAATGGACAAAATGGTTCGGCACACAGTAAAGCGAATACAGCAGGCAAACAAATCCAAGAACGTTAGGCAGAGCGAGGTCAAAAAACAGGCAGAGTTTCAAAAGCATGAGGAGTCAAACACTAGGAAATAAGGCTTTCTCACAGAGGAACAAAGACGAACCGGCACAGAAGGAAGGGGAGACAGATTATATACTAGTAGGGGAGTGACTGACGAGAGACATGTGGACACAGTCAGGGACGGTTAGACAATCAACCACAGGTGGACGGTGATGAAAAGTAGGTAAGGGATGTGTCAATCATTCATGCAGCGGGAAACACGAGGGCAAGAAGTGAAGCGCTCTGAAACGAGAGGGAATGTTAGAATATCAAAATAAAACAGGAAGTGAACATGGAACATGAAAAGACAAAAATAGCATGACCTAAGACCTGACAGTTATAAGAAACGCAGTTCCTTGATACGCAGTTCAGGGAATGAAATGTCCAGGAATGTCTTAGTGGAAACCTGGCTTCAGTTTTAAGTAGGTACGGAAGTACAATTTTGAGGTACTTGGGCATTTCAATTTGATAGATCAACCTCACTATATTTAAAATATATACATGTATACCTTTATTTGACAACTACAGTGACAAGTTTTACATGTTTACTTGTTGCCGAATTGGTAGTTATCAAATAAAATATTGCACATAATGATATAACACTGTGATTGGGATCATTCTGCACAATAAATACATTTACTCTTCATACTTTAAGCTGCCCTCAATACGTTTGTATGAGCAATGCGTCAAATTCTGAGTGATGTGAAAGGTCTCACTGGTGGTGACAAAGCCACAGAGAAATATCATCCAACGACGCTACCTGCCCTGCACCAAACAGTAGAAAGACGATGTTGGTGCCGAGCTAGCAGGTGAAAACAGTGAAGCCTTTAGCTGCTCAAGAGCATGATATTTCCTCAGGAATTGCAGAAACGTAAACAGAGCAGAATACTACACTTGAATAGAACATATACTGTATATACGTAAAACACATAAAGGGGACATGTCATCAAAAACTCACTTTTTCAGTGTTTGTACACATACATTTGGGTATCTAAAGTACATACCAACCTAGTTGTTTTTTTGTGGGCTGTCTGGATCAGAAAACATGTAGTACAACAAACCAATCAAATTTGGCTCCACTGGCTCCACTTCATACGTCACATGCAGGCTCATGAGAGCAGTGGTTCCCAAACTATTTTAACCCAAAAAAACTTTACAAATCTTGGAACAAAATCCTCAATTTGACAAAGATGATTGAATGAAATGAGAATTAAATCAACTTCATTTAATGAATAGAACTTTTCAGTTGCGTCAACATAAACAAAATGATGTCTTGACAGATTTGCCAGGCAAATGCAAATACATTCTATGATCTTTTTAATATTAAATGATCTATTGTGGTTAAATAAATGTAATTTATGGTGCTGTTAGATTGCCGCCCCCTTAATACAGGTGCAGGACTCCCTTTGTGTGCTGGGAAAATGAGGTGTAAATGCAGTAAAAATGTTTTGAAAGGCTAAACACCAACAAATATGGACTGAAACAAAGTATTTTGAGAAAGTTTGCATCGGCTGGTGGGCGGTGCTTGGTATTTCCTCAACAGATCTCAACATGGCTGCTGGGTCACAAACTTTCTCATTTTATAGCTAATGGGATTGACTGCTGCTCAGGGAGCTTAGTATTTTTTTTTTTTTTTCCCCCAATTACCTGTCTCATGCACTACTGTCAGTATATAGTGACCATTTTATAAAAGTAACTTAAAATATATATATATATATATACTACTATAATACTATACTATAATACTACTGCTTTAACGTTAATTGGTGATGTTTCATTGATATTTTATTGATTTTTTTTGTCATTCTTAATCTGGTGGTTAGGCTTAGAACTCTGTCTGAATCGTTCTAGATCTATGTAACGTTTCCTGTGATCTAACATCTCAGATGCTGTTTGAGTAATTTTTTTTCATACCCTGCAGCAATAAAATTGATTTTTTAAGGGATGTAGAAGAAGAAGAAGAAGAAGATAGTCCTTTATTAGTCCCATGAGGGGAAATTCAATTTTTTCACTCTGTTGTTAACTTATACACGGTACATGCAGACCCGGCATATTTAAGCATATTTACTAGATAAAATATCAACGGAAATGATTGATTGAAATGATCACATCCAGAAACGACTGAGGCACCCTGCAGCCTTACCGAGCTCAAGTATCATCTTCCAACACTGCTGTGGGTTTGAGTCCACCGCTGGGCTCACACCCCTCCACACCTCCACCTTCTTTGTCACATATTGCCAGCAAAGTATTTTGTTAGCAAAAACATACTGTATATTGTTATAGATTTACATACAGACTTTTGTATAAAATGTCCAGTAAGTGTGTTATTATGAGTTTAGTTATACATCATCTATATTCATCATCATCTTTAGTTATACATCTAATATTGACAGCCTCAGAGCAGACGAATCCTGGCACACCCCTTGGGATCTCTGGTGCCACCCTAAGGGGGGTCCAGACCTCAGGTTGGGAACCATGGCATTGGAATATAGTCCTACTTATATATGTTTTATGACATTTTAATTGTTTTACTCTCTGTTTTTTTATGCATTTAGTTACTGGCTTTTACTACATTTCATTATCCCTGTGTTTTAAATGTGCTTTGTTTTTATTGTAAAGCACTTTGTTTTGAAAGGTGCTATATAAATAAGGATTCTTCTTCTTATCATTATCATTATCTTCACCCACGGCTCCATCCATGAGAACTACCTGTCCAAAGGTGCCCCATATTTTTCTCACAAGCCAATCAGAGCAGACGGGGCATTTCTGGAGGGTATCTTAAAGAAGAAGAAGAAGAAGAAGATAGTCTTTATTAGTCCCACAAGGGGAAATTAATTTTTCTTTTAATAAAACAAAAAAAAAAAAAGGGGGAGGGGGGGCCGGGGGGTTGAGAAAACCCCCCCAAAGACAGGCATTAAAATGGAGCATTTCACACAGAGGGTGAATACAGCTATATGTGAACAGACAGTATGAGAAAAATAATTTTTGAACATTAAAGCATGCAAAACATGTTCAAGTAGCAACCTAAAATACAAGTATGAACCTGAAAATGAGCACGATATTTCCCCTTTAATATGGTATTTTCGGTGCACGACGGATGCATCTTACCATACCAGATCACTATTATATTTCTTTAAAGGCACAATCTAAAAGAAAATACACTGGATGAAGAAACTCACTAAGGTCAAGTGTGTGTGAAAATAATCTCCAAATACAAGTATGAAAGTGAGAATTAGCATAATATGTCCCCTTTTATATCATTAGTAATACCTGTGTTTTCCTGTAGTGATAAGTCACATCTGCAGTGAAAAAGGCCTGTTCTTTTTTCCAGGTCGTCCACAGGAGTGGTTTATACACTATGAGTACATGTTGGTATAAGATAACATCTGTAGCTCATACTGCCCTCAACTTGGTAAATGCGAGGTCTATCAATATCAAGCTTCAGAACTGAGGGGTTCACTGAGGGTTGTAATATACAAACACCATCCACTGATCTACAGTCGGCTCATTGTGGGACGCAGCCTCGGAGATGGAGGAGCTGGGCGTATATGCAAAGAAAACCCCAATTCTCAATGGCATGCAACAGGCCACACTCCAAATATGTTCAGCGAGCGAGCCCAGTGATCATGGTTTCCCAAGAAACCCACTTGTAATAAACATTCAGCATCAGAGTGTTTGAAGGGCAAGTCCTCCCTGGTCTCCGTTGCCGCGCGCGTATTTACAAACATCTGCAGATTCCCCCGTGATCAGACCAAAAGATTCGTCTGTGTACTTCCCATGGGAAAGGCTGCGCCAACGACGGGATGAAACGACATTCCAGCCAAACAAGCTTTCCGCAGTAAACATGGCAGCAGACGATATGTTAATGTCACATCTCTACCCAGATGGGCCCTGTTGGAGTCGTGGGATCTCTTGAGAGGTTGGTACATAAAGATGAAAGCACTTAATTAGATGGTATTAAAACAACATTTAAGAATATCATAGGCAAAGTTAGACTAATGAAGTGGTTTGCTGACATATATACTTTTATTTAAAATCAAATATTGCCCAGTCAAAGCTCCCCCGACATGATGCATTTTGATTATCGCATAACTAATTGACTCACTGGTTTTCTGAAGGCTATTAAACCTGCAGCAGGCACAATGTTTTTGGCATCACTGGGCAAAAATTTCATATCAACCTTTCAGCGTATTGTAATTGCACCTCCTCATGGCTCTGTTTTCAGACTTTAAAATATCTTGACCGTGACAGGAGACTTTGACAGGTCAGTCATTTCAGACTGGCTGTTCATTCAACAGAGGCAGCTGTCAATCACTCGCAAGCTCTCAAACAGTCAAACTAGGCAGCGCTGATCAAATATCAATACATTTTCTATCACTGTAATGTTGATTTCTCACCTCACATGTGTACAGAAACATCTTGTAGTTACTGTTTAGCTGTAAAATGAGGAAGTTTGCTCCATCTGGTGGGCGTTTCGTGGTATTTCCTCAACAGATCTCAACATGGCTGCTGGGTCAAAAATCTTTGTCATTTTACAGCTAATGCGACTGACAGCTGCTCAGAGACGGCAGACTCCAGCTCGGCTCGGATTGGTTGGTTTCCTCTGGTCTGTGAAGGAGCACCGGAGGACACAGAAGAGTTTTTTGTCCGATTACCTGTCTCATGCACTCCTGTCAGGATATCGTGACCATTTTATGAAAGCATTTTTTTTTTTAAATATTTGCTCCAATCTGCCGACTACTGCTTTAACATTAATTGGCATTTTTAATGGTTACCACTGTTTCCTTGATATTTTCTTGATTATTTTTGTCATTCCTAATCTGGGGCTGCACGGTGGTGCAGTGGTTAACGCTGTCGCCTCGAATCCCTCCTGTTCTCCCCGTGTAAGTGTTTCTCCGGGTGCTCTGGCTTCCTCCCACAGCCCAAAGACATGCAGGTTAACTAATGACTCTAAATTGCTTGTAGGTGTAAATGTGAGCGTGGTTGTCTGTCTCTTTGTGCCCTGCGATGGACTGGCAACCTGTCCAGGGTGTATCCTGCTGGGATTGGCTCTCTAAAAGGATAAGCAGTTGAAGATGGATAGATGGTTAGGCTTACAACAGTGTCTGAATCATTCTAGATCTATGTAACGTTTCCTGTGATCTAACATCTCAGATGCTGTTTGAGTCATTTTTTTTTACCCTGCAGCGATAAAATGGAATTTTTAAGGGATTTAAGCATATTCACTTAATATCAATGGAAATGATTGACTCCTTAAAAAATCGATAAATCGCATCAAGTAACGACTGAGGCATTCTGCAGCCTTACCGAGCTCATTTTCAAACACTGCTATGGGTCCACCTCTGGGCTCACACCCCTCTACACCTCCACCATCTTTGTCACATATTGTCCAGTATGCACAAACACTTCTAAAGATCAAATGAATCGCAAATGAACTGCTCTCAGCTAACAGCTAGTCAGCATCATGCAGCTATCTTTGATCTCGGGCAAACAGATGTACAGTAGACGTTATTAGCTGTATATTGAGGGCCGACTGCAGCGCTGAGCGGTTGGGGCCAGTGGGTACATGTTGGGTGTGCCAGCACAGGAAGCAGCACTCATCCTGTGCCACCTTCTGCTCTTATTGCAGGCAGGAAATACCACCATGACCCGACACTGATAAGGGCAAAGAGCTGAGCCGTGGCCACGTGGGAAACAATGCCAGTGTTGATGTGTGTGTGGGAGAGAGAATGAGAAATAGAGATTGATAGAGAAAAGCAAAATAAAAAGTTTTTTCTAAGTGCAACATTGTAGTATGCATGCAATGTGGAAATGCTGGTAATCCTTTACTTTAACTCTCCCTTATCTCCAACTATTATCAAACTGATAAGTTGACAGTTCTAATGCACGATGAATGTGCTCTGACTGTGTTTAATATCACTAACAAAACCTAAGCGCTCAGCTGACATGTTCTTTCTCTTGGCCCAGCGAGAGCTACGTCAAACATGTGACGTCAACAGTCCAAATGGATTTAATTTAACGCCTCATTCCATGAGCTTTTCCTCGGCCAGCGCACTCATTTTCCCTCGCCGGTTTGTAAATTTACTGTGACTGTGAACATGCATTTATTTTCAGTCACTCCATGGAAATAGAGGCGAAGCTCAGCTCTTGTGGATGACTTTGATCATGGAAAAACCTGCTTGCAATTTCTTCCCTTTAAACAAACTGTGCATGACATAAAGTGAGATTGAATCTCTGCGTGTTCCCTCGTAGCCTATGCATCGACACAGCATGCAAACGACAAGAAAATTACATCGCTCCTCTAATAGAGAGCCATTGTAGGCTTTGTTCAGTACATCCACTGTATTGCAGTTCCATATAGTGCAGCTAATGAGGCTCAGAACAAGCTGCTGATGGGATATCAAACACTTCTCCACTGAATACAAGCCGCATATATTTACAGATGCCAAGGCTGAATACTGATGTCTGTGTTGAATACGCTTCTTCCAGATAATTTGAGTTTTCCATTTGGACAAAGGCATCAATTTCCCATTTATTCATCTGATCTAATGAAGTTCACTTGGCTTTTTGGAGCCAACCACCTCTTTCTCTTTGCCAGATCCCATTGTGCTTATCCAAACAGAGTGAGTGCCAGCTTTCTCACTGCAAGGAATTTCCTTGCGGAGCGCTCCCACCACCTCTCCTGACACCAGGATGATTTAGATATTTCAGGAAATCAGACCTAAGTGCTCAGATCTGCTCCAGTGCAGTCCTGAGAGTATATATTTATTCGGTTCTTTTTTTTTTTTCATCATGAGGTCCAATCTGAAATGTTTCTCAGATGAACGGGACTCTCCCTAAACATTTGGCCAAGTGATTAAGTTGCTCCAACTAAAATCTCATTCCCCTCATCTCATTAAAGGGGAATTACAACCATTTTCAAAATTCATACATTATTCCTATGATCTAAGACAGTCCAAAAAATATTGATAAAGATGAACGACAATTCTCTCCCAAGTCCAAAAACTAGAGTTATAAAACCATAGACTGTATAGAAGAAGTGGACGTGGTCACCGTGGCGTCACTGGTTTGTGGACTGCTGTTTTGAAGCCTTGAGTTTGACATTCTGGCTGCTGCCATCTTGTTTTTTGCAACCAGAAGTGACATTAGAGGGTGGAGCTAAGTACAACCGAATGCTGAGTAAGACCTTAACTTTGATGAACTGAAAACACAGTGAAAAGGTTAAAGTTCTAAAAAAACTGTCAATGTTTACTGTGGTAATAAATCAAGAGAGAAGTAGGGTAATTTTCTCATAGACTTCTATACATTCAGACTTGTTTTTGCAACCAGAGGAGTCGCCCCCTGCTGACCATTAGAAAGAATGAAAGTTTGCTTCACTTCTGATTTGGCTTCACTTGTCAGATCTGGAGGATCTGGAGGAAGACTGGTATAAACTAAAATTTTTGATATCATCAAGTATAAAGTGTGGAGCTGCTCTATAGGCAGTGAATGGGGAGAGACGTTCTAGATGACAATGAAAGAACCCAGAGGAACGATCTGAGTATATGGGAACATTTTCTGTTTCTGAACTGACTACACTACAATAGAAAAAAGCTCATTTGGGTACAACAAAGAAAACAATCATTCTGTGAGTCTCCCATTCATTGTCTATGGGGCAGCTCCACACTTTATACCCTACAACATCAAAGTTTAAGACTTTCTGGCTTTGAGAGAGACGAGCTCATGTTCACAAATAAAAACTGTTACTACTTATTATCAAAGATTATTATTAAAGTCAAGCTAAATGAAAACTGGCTTATTAATCCTTTTATGTCACATCCCCAGCCATATTGTGCACATATTTAACAATATATGTATAAATGAAATTAACTCAAAATCCAATCATGAAATAGCACCAACCAGTTTCAACCAATAATAGCATGAAATCCATAAATCAATCAATTAGCAACTTTTGTCAAAAAGCTCCCCACTTTTTAGTGGTCCAATCAAATGTGAAGGATTTTATTGAAATCCCTTCTATACAATGCTCAAATATTTTGCTTCACTGTGGTACAGTACAGACAGACTCACAGTACAGACGCTGAAGATACTCTGACTTCCATTTCACTGGGACTTTAATTTAGGTGACAGTGAATAATACGTTCTTCATATCAAGTGTTTATATTGTTCCAGTGATTGAAAAAGACCAGAAACAACTCAAAACCAAAGCATGTTTGACCAAATGTACTTAGAAATCAATCAGAACTAATCTTACCTGGTCCTTCGCCTTTAGCTTCAAAGTCCCATCTTCCCTGTTTAGTTTCACATCTGGTTGCATCAGTGAATGAGAGACACAGAGGAAAGAAAGAGTGTTAACCACATAGTAAAAGCAGGGTCTTACAACATAATCAGCTGCTGTGTGCACAATACCAACACTGTCAGTGATGTGTCGGCCTTTGTTGAGCCGGTTAACATAGTCTTTTCTTTGTAAAAACTGCTCTCTCTCTCTCCCGCCTTTACAGATCAGAACTTGAAGTGCTTTAAATTTTTCAGATGGGTGTTGAAATTTCGCTTGTTGAACAAGAAATAGTATTCATGACGTTTTTTTTTTTTTTTTTAATGCAAGATTAAGAAATCCATGGTTGAAATTCAGAGCTACCGATATCTTACACTGAATTTGCAACATTTATACGTTTCTTTCAGGCAGCAGAGCAGACCAGCCCTCAGCCATAATAGATTAGCAGAGGAAGGCTTCCTTAAATGTGCTTTCAGTGTGCTAAGATTAAATTTTGAGTGGGAGTAGGCAGAGCAGTCCACAGCGATCCATTCAGGACTATATATTCTGGCATAATGTGTTCTACACAAAAGCCCATTTCTTCCACAGCAGCCCATTTTCATGCACGCTGGCCCTGGCCTAAAAATCTGCAAAGGAAATGGACCACACTGCGTCTATTTCCAGAACGGCCTCCGTGGTCCAGGCTCATTAAAATGCATTACCGTTATGGCTCAACTTATACCTCAAGTTGCTGCCTAAGCTCTTTTGTTTTAAGTGCAGCTGCTAGGTGAGGCAAATTTTTCCTTGGATGATGGCAACCTCAGCACACGGAGACATTGTTAGAGGTGCATGAGGTGAAAAGGTTTCCAATCTGATAAGAGTGAGTGTGTATATGTGTGTTGGCCGATCTGGCTTTATCGTGTGGACATTTCCAGATTGACTCAACCACATCTGCATTATCTGAACGCTGGCCAGGCCACGAGAACAATGATAGTAGTGGCTGTGTGCTGTTGTATTGTACTCGCAGGAAAAACACTGCTGCTACTGCTGGCTGTTTCTGTCCCGCGGAAAGAGTGTGGTCACCTGAAATCGAGCCACAAAATTATAGCTCACGTTCAAAGCTTGGATTTTCACAAGTGGGCCTATTGTATTTGAGACAATTTGTGGTGTGCTGGAAAAGGAAAGCGTAGCGACAAACTATTCAAAATATGTTGAAAAAAAAGTCTATAAATTATATTATCCTAATTTAGAGCCAATCAGTTACACATAGGGAGACGTTTTATTTGTTTTTATAGGTCAAAAAGTCAGAACCAGCACTTCCACATGAAATGTCAACAGATAAGTATCATTAAATGATAAACTCACTTCAGAAAATCTTTTATTGGACCGTGGTCTCACCTTATATGCCACTTTCTGAGTTTCACTGCTCAGATAGTGAATGTTCTCTGGCTTTGTAGGTGAGTACAGATGACATTTAATACTATTAGATACACAGAAAATAAGATATGTCATGTCAGGCAGTGTACTGGAAGTGTGGAGCATGGTTACTGTTAAAGGATAACTTTGGTATTTTTCAACTTGGACGCTATTTTCCACTGTCTTTGTGTCTAAGTGATCAATCTTTGACACTGTCCAGTATTGAGAGAGAACGCTTCAGCCACCAGCCACAAAACAAGTTGCAATGTACTCATTTTGGGAAACCTGGCGTTGTCAGCTAGGTCCACTAAAAGTGTTTGTTTTTGCACCGACAGGTTCAGGTTATTTTTCTGATATTATGGAAAGGACACTTGTTTTTATTTATTATTTGATTTGTAGATTTGTTTCAGGTTAAAATAAGTACATCTGCTATGTAACTAAAGTTGCATATGTAAATTAAGTTTGATACATAAGTTAACTTAAAGGTGCAGTGTGTAGGATCTGGCAGCATCAAGTGGTGAGTTTGCAGATTGCAACCAACTGAAACGTTTCCCAACTACGATGTGAAAATGTGAAAATGTGAAAATGCAAATGGCCCTATCTAGAGTCAGTGTTTGGTTCGTCTGTTCTGGGCTACTGTAGAAACATGGCCGATATAAACAGCTCATTCTAAGGTAACAAAAATGATCTGTATTTTTTACGCTAAAGAAAACATACTTTTTGCTATATTCCTTTGGCATAGGCTATTTATTGCCTCCATGCATCTGTCAATATGGAGACGGCTGGGCTAGCCGTTAGCAGCTAACGGTGCTAATAGCAAAAACAGTGCAAACAATGTCAACAGTGCTCAAGGTGGAACCGGAGGGTGGGTGCTACGCTTGGCTGTGGCTCGGGACTAAAGATGTTACATACCAGAAAACAAGTGTACAAGTGTAGTTATTCATGTTTCTCACCACCATTTTACAAGATTACATTTGAATGCATCATGACAACATACTCATTTTACTGAACGAACTAATGAACCAATGTAATCTCTGTAATGGCCCGGCTATGTAAGCTCAGACTACAGCACACACAGGGAGAGTGACGTCATTCTCATTCATTTTTTTTCTGCTCTATTAATGCTTTGAATTTCAAATTTAGGACATTTACAGGAAGTATTAAGGACTAAATCCTGGCTGGCAGTGGATGAGTGAGTGGGTTGTTTGGGGCTTACCTGCGGTTGACATTAACAGCTAGAAGCAGACGCCCCACTATCAATCAGCACAAATGACGTTGGTCGAAGAAGTTCTTGTCAAAAAACAACACAAATTTGGAGAAAATCAATTTAACAGTTCCCAGGAGACAAACAGGTCGAGGCACTTTTACAGTCCAGCAGCAGCTCAGCAAAGTCACCACAGCTACGCAGGTGCAATCAATACACCTGGGTCTCTGAGTTAATTGATAAGCCACGCCCACTAGCAGCCAGTCAATAGACCGACGGAAAGTGATCATGTGAGCCTACGATCCAATCTGGGGCCTGCAGCTGATTATGTTTGTGACTTTAGGCTTGCTGGAGATGAACTGCGCCTCACCTGGACAGTAGACGAGATCAGGCGGCAGCAGCAGGGGGCGGAGACAAAAAGCTGCAGTCAAGGCCGACAGTTTCCAGCCGTCTCTGGCTGCCTTCAAACAATTTACAGGAAGTCACAGAAAAAAACGACATCCTGTTAGATCTGATCTGTAGGCTACTTGTAGTTTGCAGAACATATTGGGATTTATTTATATTTGTTTGTCAATCTATGTGGAAATGTGCTTATAAATAACCTTCACTGTTATTATTATTATTATTATTATTACTGTATTCAACCACACAGATGAAACCTTCATTGCACAACAAAGTTCGAAACTTTCTATAATGTGATGTTTGCTGTCAAAACTAAGAGCCAATTAGCTCTTTGATCAGGTGCGATTATTTCCCATAATGCCCTCGGTCTTGCAGTTGATGGAGAGCAGCTGCAGCGCCTGGCTCGAAAAACTGCAGTCACCTCGATCTCGTGAGGCTATCGTTGCCCACATGTGCACAAATCTATCCAGCATGCATTGCGCGGTGATCGCCGGTGATCTATTCTGCACAGGCATGGCTCATCACGAATGTGCCTGTTCACGCCTGAATGATTGTAGGTGGGATTTAAACCTCTCCCTCAAGCTCTCTTTTTTCAATCTTTGCTCAACTGCTGTTGTCTTAATTGAGTGCAGCACCATGAATGCTTTTGAGGGGAGACTGTTTAAAGCTCTCATATCTGTACAGTAAATATGAAGCCACAGCACCCAGCCAAGAAATAATCTGGCACATAACTTCCTTAAAACCACATCACGCCTGTTTACACTTTGGTATTTGTATGGATTAATTAAACAAACAAGAGTGTGTTTATTAGTGATCTTTAGTGGTACTTGTGGACTGTGGCTTGGACAGAGCCAGGCTAGCTATTTCCCCATTTCCAGTCTTTATGCTAAGCTAAGCTAACCGGTGGCTGGCTGCTGCTTCATATTTAATGGACAGGCATGAATGGGGGGTGAAATGCCTAGGGAAATCCTTCATAAATAAATAAATACACATATTTATAATAAATAGAAAATGAATTTGACAAATAATAAAAAAAATAAATGAATAAATAAATACATAAATAAAAATCAATGCAAAATTAATAGAAAAAATAAAAATGCATAAAAATACATAAAAGTTGAAATTAAACAGAAGAGCAAATAAAAAAGGAAATTAATACAAGAGTAAAAACAGTGCTAAGCACCACAGCACCATGCAGCCCCCAAGGGCAATAAATAAAAAAAGCTAATTAAAACCGAAATGTTAATTTATGTCACATTTGATCAATGAATTAATGACTACACTTATTTTTAATATTATTTTTTTAAACTTATTTTTCATATTTATTTTTAATGGCATATTTATTGTTGAGTCGTTAATTTATTTATTCATTCATGTTTGATTTTGGCAGGTTCCTTCCTCCTCAGGCTCCATCTCATCTAACGCTCAACAGGAAAGCGAATAAGCGCATTTTGCAACATGTTACTACTCCGTTAAGACGACACACTGTAAGAACACGTTTGTTTTCCGAGCATACCTCAGCTTTTACTCAGCATGCAGATTACGTAATGTGATAGATTAACAGTAACCGGCTCATCCCAGGCTTTGTCTTCCCGTCAGCAGTGACACACAAAGCCAGAGACTGTATTCAATATAACTTCATAAACACTCAAACTCATCCAGCACTCATCTTTCATCTAAAGAGGCCCCTAACTCCAGATGTTCTGACTAAAACAGCTGCCAGCTGTATCCATCAGGCGTACTTTAGCCTATATACTCTTTCCATGCCTTCCCCATCTTCTCTCTTTCTGTCTGTCGCTTTCAGTTTCTCTGGAAATCCTTAAGTAGTTTCATGGAAAAGCAGCAAGGAATGCCCTGGCACTGTAACACAGCATCATTAGCTATAGCAGAGCCCTTAGCCTGCTCGCTGCCAGCTCCAGCCTGCACGTCTTAATCTTTACCACTGTGTACACTTGTTGTCAAACTAGTACTATGGCAACGGGGCTGCGTTCTGCTAGACCAACGTTATGATATCTGGAGTTAGACAGAGAGAGAAACACACACACACACACACACACACACACACACACACACACACACACACACACACACACACACACACACACGTGGGCAGGAAGACGGACCAACAGGAGGAAAAGCAATAGAGTGAGCATTAAAATGCCAGCTCAGCTACCAAAGCAGAACAGTGAAACACTGACAGCCTCTGCAGGAAGGTGAGGCTCTTCTGTGTAGCTCTGTCGGTGTTGGCCAGTGTTTACTTGCTGCAATGGCTTCAGCTTTCATCATTAGCCATTTACCAGCTATACCAGGGGATGTACCACATGTCAGAAAAAAGGCCTGGACCTGCTTAAATAATGAAATAAAGCAAATCAAACCTAATTGGTTATGGCAACATGGATGGGCAGATGTCCAAACACATGGAATAAGACAACTACACAACCTATTTTTCTACTAGAAACTCCCCATTAGAGCCGAGGCCAACAGATGTTTTAGGCTCAGTTCCTGTGATAATGGTGTGGGCAGTGACAGATGAGTGAGACGAGGTTTACGTAGCTTAACCTTCACATCCATGCAGCCCATTCATTATTTATCAGGGCTAGCAGCACCGTGCGCATGACAGGACCTCAAAGACATGCAGATTCTGGGCCATCCAGCATTAAATGAATAGAGCCAAGTCCTTGGCAAAGCTCCATTTATTATTAAAGTGGAGGCAGAAGTTTAAAATGTGTCCCTTTGCAAAGTGAAAACATGTACTGTCCTATATGCTTTCATGCTACCGTGACACATGAAATTAAAAAGCTATGTATTACACAAGTAATACTAAATTACAGACAGATTAAAAGCAGTGCGACACTGGGCCCATCAATTGCAATGTCCAGGAGGCAGAAACTCAGATTTTACAATCTGGGTCTGATTTTCATAATTTTGGCCACCATGTTTACACACAGCTTTACAAAGAAAAGCAATGGACAAAAATGCAAGAAACAAAAAGGTCACCACTTGGTCAATGTTGCTGAAACTCCTTGTTAGAAAGTGAAAATGCCAAACATTAAAGTTACAGTATTACCCAGACTTCCATTAGATCTTGAAGCAACATTAAGTAATTTCAGGTGTGTTCATTTTTGTTTTACATTAACTGAATGGGCCTACTGGGAACAGGCCCAAGGAACCAACATGTCAGCCCCCCGGCCTCCACCGGCAAAAATGTCAGTAAAACAGAGGCACTTGTCAACCAGTAAGAGACCTAAAATGACCACAAAGAAACATAAAAGGACTACAAAGAATCATAAAATGACTACAAAGAGACACAAAGCAACTACAAAAAACACAAAATGACCACAAAGAGACACAAAGCAAATACATAGAGACTCAAAACGACAACAAAGACACACCAAGCAAGTACAAAGAAACAGAAAACTACTACTAAGAGATTCAAAATGACGACAGACACACAGAATGACACATAGTCTCATCATCCTCTCATGGTTTTAAGTAGTGGCCACATCTCCAGATCTCATCAATTGAAAACTGATGAGTAAAATGTTATCACAGCTGGTATAAATCATTACCAAAACTACAGGATTTTTTTTTTTGGCTGCTTAGCAAAAAGTTGTTTTTAGTTCTGTTTTTGGTCTAACTCTTAAGGGAAACAGCTGGCTCAGCGAAATGCTACGTTCACCAGCTAGTCATTAATCTGTGTGCTGCGGTACGAGAGCAGTGAGCGACAGTCGCTTTAACTAATGGTGAATGCATTTGGGGATCGATCCTGTGACACTGTGCCGTTCTGCACCACTCAAGTTGGGAGCGTTGATTCACACGTTTGACATGGAAAAGCTTGACGAAAACCAGTCTAGACAGTTTTGAGGCCCAGATTTTGAGACAGCTAATCTCTGCTGATGGTCCTCAGGCTCACACATGCACTCATACAGACACATGTACACAGACAAATACTGAGGCATGAGTGATGTCATACATGCATACATCCATGTGGGCCGACTAAATTCCTAGAAATTAATTGCACAGTAAAATGCAGACACGCAGACATGAACGAAAGTTGGCGCACAAGTTGAATACAACACATGTGGGAGCACTTAGAGTTTGGGCCCCTCCTGACTCCGGCCTCACCTATGTTGAGTTTCTTTGTAGTTCAGCGGAGGGTTAGTCTGCCGCAGCCATAACATGTGTAATGTACCATAACTCTGGAGAGATTAGAAAACATTCTGCTGAACTCAGGAAACAGTATTGAGTTTGGCAAGCAGTGTGTATGAGTATGTGAGCGAGTTAAAAAAAAAAAGCCTTTGCAGTATATCAACTTAAGCTGTGTGAGGTGCATGAGTGTGTTGGGTATGGGCCACTGACCCAGAATAATCACCATTTCTTTCCTCTCACTTACAGTCTACACCCCCTTACAGCATCTTAAATCCAGAAGCGCCACAGTCAGTCAGTCAACACCGACCTTTCACAGACTCAGACGCAGCATTTCTAACGTATTTATAGCGTGGTATTTCCCCCACTTGTTGCCCTTAACCAAGCCCACCTTCCATTGTTATTCCTCCTGGAGAGGGCATGACATTTGTGGTATATGCACCATTCTTTCACTACGCTCTCATAACACGCAGCCTAACGAGGGCAAAGGGTTATCCAGTTGACAGATGAACTGAACACCCAGTGATTTGAAAAACAAGGGGGGACAATGACATCCACAGCATTACAATGTATTAGGAAACATGAAATGAATGGATAAGATTAAAACAAAGCCATTATTATACACATCATGTCCACTGTGTTGTTACTTATGCTCAGAATATACTGTCAGTTGATTTCACTCACTAATCAGTATTAGAACCTGTGACTGGAAAAAGGGGCAATTTAAAAGTGTTATGATATTAGTTTAGGATGAACAAAATCTACAGAGGCCCTGAGACGCAAGTGAGAAAAAAAAAAAAATCAGGCGATCTAATTTTTAAGTCTGATCTAAATTCATTTCTCTCTGTTTACGACTTAAGATCAGGTGGAAAAACAGTTACCAGATTAACATTTCTAGGTTCTGCATTTTCTTTCCCATCTGTGATACAGGTGAAAAAAACTCACCTGTAAGAAATCATCAACGCTTTCAGTTGTATTTAGAGAGTGGAGTAGTAGTGCACTTCAGCCTCTTGTGGCCAAAATGAGTATTACAACAACAAACACAATAAAAAACGTTTACCCCACATGATTCACAGATGAAAAAAATAAACTAAACTACTAACTAAACTTAGAAAGATTGTCCTGGCAAAGCCCTTTTTCCACCTGTTGGGACTCAGATGAGAAAACAATCTAGATCAAACTTAGAAAATGGACCATCATTTTTTTTCTCACTTGCCTCTCAGAGCTTCTCTATAAATCTTAAAGTCGTACTAGCCATTGTTTAATTGTACTTCGATAAAGTTGGGGGACTTACAAGAGACAGATAAAAATCATCCATACTAGTCACTACACAGGACTGTTAGTCCCCAAAAGAGACTTGGGTCAAACTCCCCACCCACTCCTTTCATACCCCACAACCTGACCACATCATCCGGGTTATTTTCTCACTCAACACGACATTATGCAACTGTTTTTACAATACAGTACAAGTAGTCCTCCTTGTGACAATTAACTTTAATTTGTCTGAAAGTAACTGGTCTTGAATTTTATTAGCAAGACGCTAACTACTTTACAGCTGGTGGCTCGATGACGGGATTCACATCTTATTAAGTCCTAAATTCAGCCACGTTAAAATGCGTTCCAGTTTCAGTCCCCTTCACCTTGCATATTTTTATGTTTCAGGTCTTTTTTTTTACTAGTTTCAAAGGAGTAGTCAAGTCAAGTCAAATCACAAATCACAAATTTGCCTTCAGGGGCTTTACAGTCTGTACAGGATATGACATCCTGTCCTTTACAGTACATACAACCCTCTCATCACATAAGGACCCCCTTTATGCTAAGCTAAGCTAACCACCTCCTGGATCTAGCTGGTATCGGTTTTCTCATTTAAATCTCAGCAAGAAAGCAAAAGAGCATATTTTCCAAAATATCAAGTCAGATACTATTTTGATTTTTTTGTTTGATACTTGCAACCTTGACAAAAAATACAATGAAAAAAAAACAAAAAGAAAATAACTGTAAACACTAGTGTTTTGGAGGCCTTCAGACTCGGTGTTTTATGGCCCCACATGTCAGTAGCTTACACGTGTTCCCATTACAGGCCCACAGATCTGCTGCGCCGGGTCGGCCCCTGGACCATGTGTGGGCTTCCTCCCACTACGAGGTCTGTTTATTCACCTGCTCAGTGTTGCTGTAGATCACATCACTTACCCCGGAGGTGATAGTGAGCCATCAAGACTTTATCCTGCAGCCCTCAAGGTCTGATGGGCTGCACAGGGAAGAGAGGGGGTGAATGATAAACCATCTTCTCCTTTCTTTATTTTTCCTCCTATATCCTCCTCTCTTGTGCTCTCGCCAGCCGTCGCTGTCTCACTCACACTCTCTCGCCTCCACTGCTTTGCCATTCTTTCCGTTTCTCAATGCATCCGTAATTCGCCTCTCGTTTCCACATTGCAATCCTTCTCTTCACCTTTATAGTCTCTCTTTCCCTTCCCACAAACCGACCTCTACTCTGTATACATATCCTCTTTATCAGTTCCTACTGCCATTTTTCAGCTCTGACCTCCCATTCCTGCCTTCTTTACATCCATCTCTGCCCTTGGCCTCTCCACTCACATGAACACAAATATACTGAATGTATAGCATCATAGTGCACACGACAAACACTCAAACCTGCACATTCATTCACTTCTCTCCTCAAGGTAAACTCCATGAGTTAAAATGCCTGTTTGAATGGTTTATTTCATTCAGCGGCTGGCTACGAAGAAAACCTCACAATCCTATAGGATATCCTAAAATATCATGCGCTCATCAAGTATTATAGACTTCCTAATATTTCCTCCAAAAACAGGTTTGTGGTCTGTTTTTTCTTCTCCCTTACTTAGATCATGTAAACAATATATTCCTTCATCTTCCTGGGAGAAGTCGTGTTATCTATACAGACAATAAATTACTGCTGCATATAACGTTTCAGTTGCTTGTGCACTAAACACACACACACACACACACACACACACAAAGTTAAAAATACTGTAATTGTTTTCTGTTACCAGTTCAGCTTCAGTGGGAAAGAGAGGAAAGGTCAGCTCTAGTGTCCGGCTTGCTGGGAAGCTCCTATCCAAATATATTCATGCATGCACGCACGCACGCACGCACGCACGCACGCACACACGCACGCACACACACACACACGCACACAGCCGTTCAAACTGTTATTTCCATAATTGGAATTAGATTC
The DNA here is from genome assembly GCA_947000775.1 of Pterois miles. NCBI lineage: Eukaryota > Metazoa > Chordata > Actinopteri > Perciformes > Scorpaenidae > Pterois > Pterois miles. The sequence goes on from CAMQGK010000638.1 coordinate 6,532,649, forward strand.
AATATCCAGATTTATTGCACGGCTTTGTTGAATTCTCAATTCTGATTGGTCAATCACAGCATTCTACTGTCTGTTATTTCTTTATAACCGTTACTATGGATACAGTTCTGATGTCGGACTCAGGAGGACCATTTTATAAAATAGTCATCACAGTAACAGAATATTGATTCATTCTTGATCAGCACTGCCAAGTTCGACCATTTGATCAAAGTTTGTGAATGACTGACAGCTAATCAGACGGCAGACTCCAGCTCACCTCTGATTGGTTGTTTTCCTCCTGTGAAATCTTCCAGATGCCGTTAGGAGCACCAGAGGACACAGAGGAACATGATTTTTGTCAGCTTACCTGTCTCATGCACTACTGTCAGGAAGTAGTTACTGATTTATGAAAATAACCTTTTAAAATTATATTTACTCTAATTCTACCTACTGCTGCTTTAAATGTAGTTACACACATGAAGAAAACTTTTAGACCGTAGCTTCATGAAATGGAAAAAATAAACTTATAACCTGAATGTCTGATTCAATCATGAGAATCAAAAATAATTCCCTTCCTGCCCTCTGCGTCTTTACTGTCTGAGGAAACAGCTGTTTTCCTTAAAGTTGCCTTTTGGCGGAGCGTCACCTCAGATAATAATTTTGGGTTATTACCAAATGGATTTTTTATTTTGGTCATAATAAGTCAGATGATAATATAAATTTTAAAAAGCCATGTTTATATCGAAAATCTAAATCTGGCTAGACATGATGAATGTGGCTTGCCCTCCATGTATGACAAGCTCCCTGGGCTGCTCGAGACTCAGACCTGTTTTGAGTCAGACATAAGGGTTAATAACAGCAAGCGGTGCATTAATGTAAAAGTCATGAGGCACTGGCTTTCTTCACATCCTCAATTAACACTTATTGTCATCAGCATATTGAGACCAGAGCTGGGTCCTTGGCACAGACCCGCCGCTGGGCCACCTGGGGAACAATGCCTTCTGTGCAGCCCCCAGGATCTCCTGGGATACAATTGTTCAACTAATGTCATTGTAAATTTCAATAGGCTTTGGCTGGCCTCCCAATTCCAGCCACACAATGATAGTAATTCATCACGGGAATATTGAAATGGAGCTGCTGTCTGACCGAGTGTGTCGCCACAGCGGCTCTATTGTAGATGCAGCACAAGACCGTGTTTTTCATCCGTTCTCCCGAGGAGCACATCTGGCAAAGACGTTCACACCTTGTTCGTCAACACATGCTTTAGGGCTAAATATGATAAAGCTCTTAATGCAGGTGGAATAATTACAGGACGGATTTAAAGATGCATTTATGAGTTTGTTTGGCCACTTCTTTGGTTGACTCATCAATCCACCCTGACTTCCTACTTACGCTGACTTTATGATAACATCACCCAACTTCCTTTGTCAAAATTACTACGTCTTCTGGAGCAACGGTTCAACCTGGGCTCTCACTTGGGGTCGCCAAAGCTTCACAGGAGGTCGCAAGGCCTTCTTGATTTTAAGTTGTTATAAAATACACAGTTCGTCTATATCTCAACGTTTCTTTCTGTGAAACTAAATGAAATTGATATTTTTAAAATTTGGATTATAATGTAAAATATAAACTTAAAACAAATCTCACAGGATGAACATCCTGCATTAGAAAAGTACGCAGATAAAACAACCAAAGAGCTAATGGAATAATGGCCAAAGGAAAATGCTGAATGTCAACAAAAGAAGCCAGTTAAGTTTGTATGAGTGTTCAAAAAATAAAAAAAGACTTTTAAATTAGACTATTAAAGTTCCTGAAAGTAACAGGAAAACTCATCTCTGACACAATATTCACAGGAAATAATTGACTCAAAATTCATCTGAATTGCTCATTTTACACAACTTCCTGCAGTTATTGTGTTCACTATTTGGGTTAATCGTACAGTTTATCACTTGTACTCTTGTACTGTTATTGTTATGCATTGAATATAATATGAAATATCCATGAAATGTGAATCTAAGTCTGGGGTCGTCAGTTTACTCAACGTTAGAAAAGGTGTCCCTTGAGGAAAAAGGTTGGGAACCGCTGTAGGACTTTATCACGCTGTTTTGGGGCTCTGATTCTGCCATTTCTCTTTCTCGATTGATTAGTGCTGTTTTAAAGGGACAGTGTGTGGGATTTGGTGAGCACCCCTCCGCTCACTCCTCCCTTTCCAAGACTGCAGTAATGTGAGCCACCAAGTGCAAAACCTCACAAGCGTACCAGAGCACTGCGGTGGCCTTCAGGTTACATAAAAACGTGAAAGGCTCTCGCTAGAGACAGTGTTTGGTTTGTCCGTTCAGAGCGACTGTAGAAACACAGCAGAGCAACATGGTGGACTCCGTGAAGAGGGGTAGTGGACTGAAGGGAGTCAGCGAACTGGGGACACTCTTGCGAGATCATTAAGGTTCGGCATTGACCTTGGATGTTATGGTCAGGATAGGGTGTTGGACAACAAGTCTCACAGGAGTTTTTGCAAGATTTTGCAGATCTCAGATCAGATTTCACCGTTTGCAGGATCCCTTCTAGACACATCCATGAAGAGGACCCACTCCTTATGTACTGTAGATACGAAGGGCTCATTCTAAGATCACAAAAACACGATTCTTAGTTTCAGGTGAATATACACTAATGAAAACATAGCTATGAATATTATATATGGCTCCAATATGTTACAGACTGTTCCTTTAAACTTCAACCCCAAATCATTTCAAGGATAATTCTAGTTTATTACACTTGTGCCTTATTTTTGTGGTTTTGGCCATCATATTTATTAGATGTGATAACATTTTACTCACCAGAATAGTTCACCAGTTGAGATCAGACAGTTTGGCCTGATGATCTAAAGCACTTTAAATTTGAGATTTAAACCTGAAATACATGTAATTATCCCTCATTGCACAGGAAAATTGTGGGCTCTCTCTGGCAAATATGGAAGGTCAAAGGTGAACCTGGAAGTTGGTTAGTGGAAACTATGATGGATAATATTTTGCTGCTTGCCTTCAAAGTTGTAATTAACTCATCATCCATAAACAATTTCAGATTTGTGCCGACGTGTTACTTATGCAATATTTCTTCCTGAATCTAATAGACCTAGATAGTGTATAAATATGAATCGTGCATTCCCCAACTAATGAGATATCCACATTTAGCTTCTTGTAATGAGGTTTACTGGCCTAATGTTGCATTCACATATTCCTAGATTAAGTGAATAATGAATTCCCCCTCAAAACACACCAAATCCCTCCTGGGCATTATTTCGATTTTAGCTCAGCAGTGCAGATCCCTCCCACCCTTTGGTTAATTATGTCTCTCTTAGTGGAGTATAAGCTACTAAGGCAGCACCAGGTGTGTTCGTGGTTGTTGACGATCGCAAATTCTTGATTGGATGAAAAGCGCTCAGGCTGCACCTGGAAGCTCGGGGTCACTGAAGGTCCCAGACCCAATCAATCCCCAATTCTCTGAGCGCCCTGTTTAGATTGATCTGGAATAATATCAATCGTGTTCAAATAGCTGGAACCGGAAACCTTGTCATCCCTGAGGTCTGCACAGATTTGTTGAAGGCTAATAGATATCTTTCAGAGCCAAAAGAATGATTCATTTACCGGAGCTTATCTTGTACCACCTGTGTCATGTTTATAGAGTACAACAGGAATGAGTCCTAAAATCTAGAAATGAGTTATCATTTAGCACTTCCGCTTCATCTGGAAGTCAATGGGTTATTTGAACTGGTTCTTAGTTAGGACTGTGGTTAACACAAGCTGAAGAGATTGTCCTATGACATGAGCTACATCAATTTAAAACCTCACGTGAGTTTTGAAGGCTTTACGTGTCTTAAAACAGGCAGCTGCTGACAAGTGGCTAAATGAGACTACAAAACGTAATCACACTGACTTGTACGCCTTTACAGCCTCCCTATGTGTACTCAGTCTGCTGATGTGAGTGTGATGTAGTTCATTTATAGCCGTTAAGCCGTTAAACGTTACCTTTTTACGTCTGGCGATCGCATTCCCACTTCAAAACTCATAGAAGAGGTGTTCATTCGTGAAGATCATCTTGCTAAATAAAACGTGTCAGTATGATAACCGTATGCTCGCTACAGATCTTATTTTCTGCAATAATCCAAAACCCAGTGGAAAGATCTGATTGGCTTTTCGTCAAGGGAACCATGGCGATGATGACTTCTTAGTTGGCCTATAAAATAAGTCATCCCTGCACCACTCTATAACATCAGGACATTTTGGGGTTGCAATGATGACAGCCTGATGAGGACAAATGTGAAAAAAGCTCATGAACCAATCAATTTTTCATAATTTGCTGCCGTCATTTTAGCGTTTATTGTGCTGTAAAAAAGAAATTCCAAATTTACTCTCTCTTTTAGGTCTGCACCTTTAAATGGATTTTATCTGTTTCTATATAATTCACAGCTGTCACAGGATTTGCCATCAGCTCCCTTATCAACACCAAATGCTGCATCCAGAGACCCCTCAAAGAGCGTGTTTATCCTATATATATAAACGCACATCAATCAAAAAATTTGTACGGCAAGTAGGACAGATATAATTTAATGCATGTCCAGGCTTTTCCTTCCTAATCTTCATATATATTCAGCAGATGGCAAACGCTTGATGGGAAGGCTGGTTGTGTTGTCATGTTTCACCCAGTGGAGATGCCCTTGATCTGTTTCCAGTGGTGCTAGTGGTGTGTATGAATGTGTGTGTGTGTGTGTGTGTGTGTGTGTGTGTGTGTGTGGAGGGCTTCTCACTCCTCTGTGAAATAAACACACCAGATAACATCTGTGTTGGTATGCTGCACCCTTGTGGTGCTCAGCTGCTACATCTCTATAAGTCCAGATAAGGAAGCTGCCTGGCTCCAAGGGAGCGAGATTCAATCTGTGGCATTTCACTCGATAAAAGGATCCCACTGCATTTTCCCAGATTTAACAGCCTCCAGTGTGCGGTGGAGAAAACCGTAGTGCCATGGAGAAGTCTCTCAGAGCAGTAAAATGTTTTAAATTGCTGCAAATGTACCGCGCCGACACTTATCTCTGTCGAACACTGAGGTACTTCCACCTATTCTCAGATCAGCAGATGCAAAAAAAAAAAAAAAGAAGAAGAAGGAAGCTGCGAGTCCTCACAGCCGATCATGCACATTCGAATGCACAGTCCAATCCAACCAGTCGATTGTTCTCTATTAAGATGTCCTTTGTCTTGGAGTGCCAGACGCGTTGCCTTGATATTGCAGAGACGTCTCGTGCGGTGGAAACTTGGCTACAGTGCAGCCGGGGTATTGACAGTACAGGCGTCCCTAGGAGGTGACAAGGACAGCAATTGATTGGGCCTAAATGAGAGTGAAGAGGAAGATTGATTGCCATCGATCCACTTCCTCCTCCGACAGGCTCCTCTGTCTTTGATTATGACCACTTTACGCCCAATCAAGTGTGTGCGAGCTGCGATGGGGGAAATCCCGTTGAGAGGTATTAGCTCCATTTGTGAAGGCTGTAATTATGAGAGGATGTGAGGGCCCAAGGTCAACGCATCAGGCTGGATGATAATAATAGGGCTTCCTCTCGCTTCCAGCTGCAATTTAGTCATATAGATAATAGGCTACAGGTAAGATGGCGTGCTCTTCGTGTGTACATGTTCCTTGGAGGATGCTCGGCGCATAACAAATGTTTCCATAATAACGGCTCGAGGACAGGAAACCAGCTAGTGGCGAAGGAACACAATACAGATTAATAGCAAAAACGGCGCTCCTTGGTGCTTTTTTTCCACATTTTCTTTTTTTTTATTGAAAGCTTCATCAGAGAGAGAAAAAAACAACAACTCATAAAACCCAAGTCAAATCCTAACATCCACAGATGTACAGATAGGTTTCTCAAAGATCACACACACTGAGCAGCGTGTGCGAGGCGTGACCATGTCCTCCTCGGCGCTGAAACAAACGAAAAGTGAAAAACGAACAAAAACAACAAAAAGAGAGAAAAAAAATTAAAAACCGCTCTGCTGTCCTAATAAATAGTTCCTCTTTTTTTTTATCTGATACATTAATACCGTGCGCTTTCCTTGCTGGCCATCTCTAAACCATCTGGTTGGCCATTTCCTAGCGATTGTTGGATTTTGTATTTCTCTGGGAGCTGTTTGAACTCTGCGACGGCTGTGCTGGCTGCGCTCCTGGGGTCGCGTGGCCAATCGATAGCTCTCATCAAAGGTGGACCGAAGCATCAATTAAAAAGCACAGGGCCTCGCTCTAGAGGGGGGCAGTTCGAGCAACTTTCCCACTGCATTATAAGTGTGGAGAGTGTGACAGTGTGAGTGCTGGTCTGCGAGGGGTAATTGAGCCACGGTTCTCCTTTGCACTCTGTGGGAGACGGACTGCGAGAGCAACTCTGAACTACTGTTTTCCTAACACACGAGAATCAATGTGGAATAGCTGCAACACAAGGAACCTCGCGACAACAGAGTACGACATGTAACACATCTAATGAGTTTACTCCTGTTGACAGCGTGGACGCCACACTACAGAAACAACTGCCTGGATCATGTCTGATTTAAGGATGGCGGCATTTGTGAGAAATGGTTTGTCAGGGACGGATTGAGAAAAATTTTTTTAAACGCAGTGAAGTAAGCACCTTGAAAAACTGACACCGGAGAAGACCGGGACGGTGGTCTCAAGAGCTGGATTTATCAGGTACTTCAGAGGTTAAGCTCACAGAAGATCAGATTTACCTTGTCGAGAGTGTGAGTTATCCAGAGGACTGACGGGGAATAAAATGTTGCATTTACAACCATTCGCTCTACTTGTACAGTATTCTTCCTTCTTCCTGCATAAAACAGAAGTTGGAAAAGATTTCTGAGCATCTGATTACCATCCTTGAGTCCAGAAACCCTGAGAGGCAAGTGAGACAAAAAAAATCTAGTGATCCATTTTTAAAGTCTGATCTAAGTTGTTTTCTCTCTAGTTTATGACCTTTTGCAAGGTAAAAAAAAAAAAGTTTTGCTGGGATCATTCTCTAAATTACTTTTTTCATCTGTGAAAACAAATGGAAATTAATGTTTACATCCAGAATAATGTGTGTTAACACATTATGTAAATTAAAACTCACCTGGAAGAAAACATGAATGCTTTTAGACCTATTTAGCACATGGGTAGTGGTTCACCTCATGGCTGAAATGAATATTACAACAACAAACATCTGACCAAAAAACATGCAAAATAAATTTAATTAAACCTGTTTTCAAGGAGAAATAAATAGAAATATTATCCTGGCAAAACATATTTCTACCTGTTCCTAAGCCATAAACACAGGAGAGAAAACTACTTCAATCAGACTTAGAAAATGGATCACCAGATTTTTTTTTCTCACTGGCATCTCAGGGCTTCCGTACTTTAAGCACCAGATGAGTGAGATTTACTGCATTGTGGTGATTTAGATACAGTCAGATACAGTAATTGTTCATCTTAACACTTTAAATGCTTAATAAATGATTGCATAAACTTTCTTTAATCTTTATGGCACTATGGAAACAAACAATATCATCCCAGCTCTGAAGTAGGCAAACTGTTCAAGGTGTTAAAGCACCAGTAGGACCCAGCTTCACTCAGCAATATCAATGACATTAACAAGGCCATTCCACCTCCAACCTGCTGTCCTTGCCAATAGAAAATAATGAATGCGATGGTGCCAACTTGGCCTATGATCCCCATGAATGATCGGTCTAGAGGGCTCTTGCACAATCGTGCATGGGTCACAAGCATGCTGTCTGTTGTTTTGATTAGTTAAACATATCAAAATCAACATAACAGGACACATGGCATGTTGCAACTCACAGCCTGCATGTTGCAAAATGGATCTGATCTCTGGTCAAGCAGGTGAGACCCTCAGACGATGAGAGAGCAGCAGATTTGGGTCTGAAGAAGATGCTGATCTAGACTTGAAGAAAGAGTTGGACGGGAATGCAACTGATGCAAACGGATGGATGGAAAGTGGTGGTTCAATATGTAACAATACAAAAATTAAAAGATGGAAGAAGTGGAAAATGCTGATTGACTATAGAAAAGAGGACAAGGAGTCTGTCTTGGTGCGACGGTGCAGGAAAGGAAGAGTGTTCGTTGCTAATTAGCGATGGGTCGGGCTGGTCACCTCCTGGAGTCCTGTACGTCGGACGCACTGCTGCACAAAGACGGAGAAACTCCAGGCTTTGACCACTTCTGCCCGGCAACAGGAGCTAACGAGCCTCGTCTCTCTTCTTTCCCTCACACATACACTTTCTCTCTTGGTATAGCTGGCTCCTGGTTTGTGCTGACACATGGGCTGACTGGGAGCAGAGCGTTTCTGCTACAGCCTCCTTAAAATTGCAGGCACGCCTTCTGCACACTTCCACCGAGGTGTTGGTATTCTGAAAAGGTACATTATGCCATTGTGCTATTAAGAAAAAGCCATTTCTGTTTGTTCAGTCTGGTAATCTTTTAGATCTCTGTGAGATATTGGTACCATACACCAAAAGCAAAACACCTGCTTTAACATCTTTCTCTTTCTTGAATCTCCATTAGTAAAATAGAGCTGATATTCTTTGTTGTGCATTTTTTTCCCTCCATAATCTCTTCGCTATTTGTAATCCCATTTCCCATAATGACATTACTATTGAATCTTAGACCATTTGTGGGACGCTCTGCTCTCCGATGTGCAACTCCTGCGTTACGAGTCCTATTAAGCTTCAGAAATGTCTTCTGTACTATAAAACAGCAGCTGTAAAAGTCTGGAGAGCTCAGTTGTAGAACTCTTCACACATTGAAACACACACACTAGCTTAAAACTGGTAAAGTTATAGTTTAGCAGCTCTGTTCACACTTACATGACTTAGAAAAGAGCAACAACGATGAACAGATGAGCAACATGGGGAGTCCTAAAGAAGGAGCTAAACACTTATCAGTTGTTAGCCGTTAAGGTTCTGACACACCAAGCCAACGGTCGGCCGGCAGACAGTTTGGGGCCGTCAGTGAGCGTCTGTTGGCCTTGTTTTTGCGGTGTGTCTCGCACCGTTGGCTCTTGTCTGCCCACGTTTGAGGTTTTTGGGCTGATTCAGCTTGTTGAATTGGTGCCGGAGCTCACCGGTGAGAGAAATCACTCTGACTGGCCGCTCAGCTTAAGCAAATCAGTGCACAAGAAGAGAAAGGAAAGTGAGGAAAGCAAGCCATCATCATCATATCTGATCATTCCAATACACAGTTAATTTCACAGCAACATGGCTGCCTGGAATGAAGGTAAGCAGTGAGTGAGAGTGGTGTGAAAATGTCTGGCAAACACTGCTTTAGTAACAATGATCTGTATATCCGCAGTCCTCTGTCTTCCGGTTTCCCTTTTTGAATGACAAATATACCGCTGCCTGTTGTTGTGAACAGTTATTTTATCTCACGCAGGTGCAGATCGTACGTGCTAACTAGCCGTCAGCTTTAGTGTTTATGCTGTGTTCCAATGCAACTTGTCAGCCAAGACAAAGGCAACATGAGGCGATGCAACAGTTGGCCTTCATCGCCTCTAGCTCTTTGACGACGGCTTGGTGTGTCTGGACCTTTAAAGGCTGTAATGTGGTGGAGACATGTTCATTGGGAGATAAGGGCAAACCACAGCCTCGAGGCGAATACAAGCAGATGTTGGGTGGCATCAGATGAAGCGAAAAAGGGCAGGTGTTGTTTTGATTGGACAATGAACAGCTGAATGGTCATTGAGAGTTCAAATGGCACATTTGGGTTTTGACCTCGGTGGGTGGATGGAAGATAAGGTGGTATAAACGCTGACTAAGGGAATAAGAAAATGTGTGTATGGCTTGAAGGTGTAGTTCATTTCAGGAACCTGTGTGCCTGTTTCTTTTGTGTCATCAAGTGGACAGGTGGCTTGTTAAGAGCGAGTTGACAGCCAAATGATTGACAGTGACCAGCTTGTCATGTGGATAAATGAAGGCACAAGCCTGAGACTGCTTCCTCTTTAGCACCATAGAGTAGCTTCAATACATTTTTTAGCACAGCTGAACCAAACAAGCTTTTCCATGTGCTTTAAACTATCACACGGATTATTTGGAATCATTTGGAAGCTTCGTTAAAAGGCACTCGATGTACAGTTTGATTAGTTAGTTACAAACAAGACGTAGCTTGCCTGTAATGTGCACGACATACCATCATGGCCCCAACATGTAGCGCTGGACTTGGATTCGAATGAGTCACATGAATTGCTGGAGCTCAATTGCAATTGTCACCAAACAAAAAAGCTCCCTCTCTGTCGGGAAGAAAGGGGTCTTTTGAGGGACACTGGAGTGGATCCTATTGCCCCTGAGGGAGACAAATTGGGCCCGTCAAGCCTCATTGCGAGAGTGACTGAAATTGGTTTGTGGTTCTGCTACTGCACCATCCAATAAAGAGAAGAAACCTCAGAGAGGGAGAGTGAGAGAGGTGGGGGGAATGAGGGAAAATGAGAGCAAAAGGAGCCTGGCTTGGCTGTGGCAAATTAATGGTGCCAGTGAAGCAGGGGAAAAAAACGGGTCTTTTTAGCCCCACAGTGGGGCAGAGAGAGCAGACGTGGGCCAACAGAGCAGACACAGCGCTCCCGACACACAAGGCTACTGTAATGGGGGCAGAAATGGCCGCCGTTCCGTGGCAATTTCTTCAGGGGACAATCCTCCGAGATGAAACCTCACACAGCTCTGGGATGGAAAGAGCCAGATAAGATGTGACGGGGTTGTTTGTGCAACAAATTGGGACAACCAGTGGGTGTAACTGACACTCAGTAGTGGGGCTGAGGAAGGAGCTGCCATCAACGTCTTGTTACGGCTGCCGAGGAGGCTAGTTACTTTCCACAGGTGTGCGCTTGTTGTTGGGGAAATGATCAACGGGATGCTCAAGACAGATGGTCCTTTTCCAGCTTTTAAAAACACTTCTTTTACGCATTGTTAGTGTCAAAGTGATGGTAGCCTTATAATGTAAACAGGTTTTGCTTCTGTTTAGGTGTGTTTTAAAGGACATTTCTTCACAGTAACTTCCTGGAGTCTCTGCTGGTTGTGTGACTCCAGTAAATGACTGTGCCTAGCCAAGAAATAGTCCAGCGCATGATCCCCTGTAAAACCACATGGTGTTACTTTTACACTTTGTTTACTGTACAGACAAGATAAAACGTCTTAATTGGACTTTAGAGGTGCTGGTAGATTTTGTTACCTTCAGACAGAGCCAGGCTAGCTGTTTCCCTGTTTCCAGTCTTTGTGCTAAGCTACGATAATCAGCTGTTGGCGGTAGCTTCATATCTATTAACAGTGAAATCAATCTTCTCATTTAACTCTCGGGAAGAAAGTGAATGAGCATTATTTGTTTGAACATTTCTGTTACTTCTTCACATAAGCTATGAATGAACAACACATCTCCACTTCCTTCGACTGTCCAAAAGTGAAGTCAAAATATCCCAGATACGAGAGCTGCCATCTTGAGATTTTGACGTCATTTGGAGCCAAAGTCAGCAGTGATCGCGGGATTGGAGCCATGATATCGAGGCACACATGTGCCTGAGCCAATCACAAGCCAAGTACGAGTGCAGCTGGTTTGCATGAGCCATCTAGCTGCTACGATAGCACCATGGTAGCTGTTTGGCTAGAAAGACACAACTAACCCTAATATTGACACGTTCTATTAGACAGACTCATGGCAGTTATAGAAAGTTAAAGTTGTGTCAATCACAGCTGTCAATCATGACGTCTTTTATACCTCCTTTCATAGCATCAAATAACTAATTGAAACCAAACTTATCAGAAAAATGAACACTTGAACAAACATCAGCGTGGGAAAATGTATTTGATGTGACTTTTTAGTTTGCCCCATGTCCCATCCACTAACATGGAAAAGGTGGGACTTATGACCTGCAGCCAGCCACCAGGGGGCGATCAAGAGGTTTTGGCTTCACTTTTGGGGAGCTGTCATGTCGTCCATCTTTATATACAGTCTATGCTTCTTCATGCTGCCAAATATGTTAAGTCAGTAACTTTAAGTGCCATAAAGTTTATGCAATCATTGCTAAAGACTTCATACTCAGATTTGTACATTTGTTTTTGTGACTAACAGCTTACCTGATATCCACCATGCAGGAAACACCACTCATCTGATATTCTGGGCAGGAAAATACTCAAAAAAGTGACCTAGTTTTGATGACACATGACAGATTAACAAGAGGTCAAACAGCAGCACGGAGATCAACAACGAAGCTCAGTATGCTAAGGAATGGTTGAGTTAGTTACGGTTGAATTAAAGAGACCGAGGACAGAAATCACTACGGGGACAAAGCCGGAAGCAATGAGTCGACAACCACGGAGCGTAGCGAGCAACATTCCTCCAATCTGTTTGCTAAAGTTTTCCCTGCAGCATCTGAGAGAGAGAGAGAGGTGGAATGCACCCACGGTGTGTGAAAGCATCATAAAAGTGATGTGACATATAAAGAAACCAAAAAACAAAGAAGAGGTAAAGAGAAAGGACATCTGGTAGGACTGCCACCGGTTGCATCACACTTTAAATACTGTTTGATGTGTGTGTTTGTACAGTAAGTGTGTGTATTTTTGGATATGTGTGCATGTGTTCGTGTGTGTGTGCGTTTGTGTGCGACAGCTTGGACAACCGTGGAAAACTAGCTTAAACCCGGTGAAAAAGAAGATGTTAAGAAGGATAGTAAGGACTGGTCCGGCCATCAAGGTCAAAAAAAAAAAAAAAAAAACAACGACAACAGCAACATCAACAACAACAATATCAACATTAATATCATCAACAACAACAACAACATCAACAACAACAAAATCAAACTGAAAAATGAAAAGGAAAAGAAAAGAAAAACAAAACAAAACTCTGGTTCAGAGTGTCTCTTCATCTTTGGTATAAAAATGGCCATCCATGGGCTGCATTTGATCCACAACTAGGAAAGACTACAGAAATTGTCAACAATTTCTTCTATTGCTTTTGCACTGATTGGTTTAAACCGTTAAGCTCCTACTGAATCTACTGTTTTTTATTTCACTGCCAGAATTTTTTCCATAGTTTTAAATTTTTTTTTCCCATTTTATTTATTTTTTTCTTCTTTTTTTTTTCTCCTTTTCGCTGTGTGACAAGCAAAGCGGGCTAAAAACATCTTAAAGCTCATAAAAAAGGTAAAATGTGGCAGATAAAAAGCACTAATGTCGTCGACAGCAACTTCGCCATGTAAAATAATAATTATGATAATAAAAAACAAGTTCAGCATTTTGCAACAGACTGCATCCACAATGCAGCATGTTTTCTCATGTTTTCATTTTTTTCCTCATTGTGAAAAATCTCTTCAAAGCTTCTTCTTCCCCCCCACAAGTCTTTATCCCCAACAGACATTTTGTTTTCTTCTGACACTTAGTTACCTCTGACATAATAATTATCAAAGTTTTCTTCTAATGAAGAAAAGAAAAAAGCTCTTCTCTATTAAATCTGTACAGCTTATGTGATATACTCTTTTTTTCCTCTTTAGAACAACTCATCCAGTGTCTTGAACCCTCCGAGTGGTCCAAGAGACTGATTTTTTTTTTTTCTTAACCAGACGTCAGACTTTAACTCTGTAAAAAGTTTCTGCCGCCCTTCAAATTAAGGCCATGAAGATTCAAGAAAGAAAAAAACACTTTTTGAATATATCTAGAAAACTAAAATTTAACACTAGAACATAAAAAAGAGTGAAAAGAAATTGTAGCTTAATATCTGAGGAAGACAATCTCTGTGTGTATCTCAAACTTGACTCCCGTTTTCTAATTACAAAATAAACTTCATCACCTACCTGCGCATTCAACCTTTTTTTTGTCTTTTCCTTTTCTTTTTTTTTTTTTTTTTTTTAATTGGTTGAGATTTTTCTTTGAGAAACTTTTCAAGCTTCGGCCCAGCCCTTCAGGCAGGTTCCCAGACTAAACTATTTCACTTCTTTGCACTGTGCCCAGAATTTCTCCACCTCCTTCCTCAGCACTCTTTGCCTCCTTCCTGCGTTTTTTTTTTTAATATTTTTTTTTCATAGGCCAGGTAGGAAATGAAAAAAGTGTCTCTTTTTTGGTGCCTGGGCAATCTGGAAGCAATCTCTTTCTCTCTTCTCTCTTTTCCTCACATTCACAGTGCAGCCACCTTCTGTCTCAAGGCAACGCTGTCACAGGAACATTCGCTCAGGCCGTTGCTATCTGATGAAAGAGGAGAAAACACATGGGTGGGGGGGTGGGTGTTGTAATCAAAGCACAATATTACAAACACAGAAATGCAATAGAGCTGACAGCTGACAGCCGTCAGGACGGGAACGAAATGAATCATGTTAAAAACTTCTGACGGGGTCAGAAAAACAAAAAGTGCTGCCAGAATGACAACAGCAGCCAGGAATAATTTGAGTCATTTACAGTATAACAACACTTGCTGCACTAAAACTATCCAGCTGCTTAGACTGTTGACAGGCCATTAAACAGGCATTATCAGTCGCTATAAGCACCGCAGATGTGGGTCAGTAGGGCCCTGCTACACCCTCTAGTAGGTTTTATCATCTATTCATATGGTAGATAAAGGTAGGTAAATATTAGGTGGCGGTTGGGGGCTAAACACCAGGTGTCTTTGTGTTCACAACATTAGGTTTCCCTTTAACTTTTGAAATGTAGTGTAATGTAGGCAAAAACGCAATGTCTTACCATAAACCTAACTCATTGTTTTTGTTGCCAAAACCTACAGAAGCCTTTTTGTTTGTGTTCACGTGAGTTACTCTCTCTCAAAGCCAGAAACCAGAGAAGTAAGGCTCAAAGTCTGGAGCTGCTCCATAGACAATGAATGGGAGATTTTTATATTTATTTATTTATTTTGTGTGTATTTTCTGTTGTAGTGATCTCAGCTGTGAAACAGATAATGTTCCCACATACGTAAATCATTCCCCTGGGTGCTCTCAGTGTCATCTATAACCTCCATCCCCATTCATTGTCTGTGGAGCAGTCCTCGCCATTATATCCTATGACATCACAAATTTGAGTATTAGCGCTCTAGTTTTTGGATTTGAGAGCGAGTTCTTCATGTTTACTAGTATTTCTTTGGATGTGCTAGACCATAGGAATAACATACATGCATTTTGAAAATGGCCGTTGTCCCCCTTTAACTTTCACTTTTACAACATAGTAGGCCCCTGCTGACGCACATCTATGGGTCTTTTAGCGACCAATAACATTCAATGGTTTAGTTAACAGTTGAATCAAGTGAACAATTTGTCAAAGAGAATAAACTTTATTACTATAATTACATCTTAAATGTTTTTATATAATCATATACCTCCAGTTCACCAAATGATTCACATACAGAAAGGCTGTCTGTAAGAGTTTGATTTACTTTGAGTGTTGGTGACAGAATTTATGTTGTGGACCACATAATGACCTGGTATTCATACACAGTGCATGCTGGGAGGGGCCAATATGGATAAACAATACCTAACAAAGCAAAGTATTTCATCACATGGATACAAAAATAGTATAAAAATCCATGTGACCATAATGAGCTGACCAACTTATTGTTCTGCAACATGACCTAATACACACAGAGACATTTAAGTGATAAATGCCCTTAGTGGAAAAGGTATCGCAAAATGTTTAATGGAAAATTAATACCGTCTCACATTATATAGTCATATCACCCACATCTTATGCTTGCTGTATGATTAAAATAAAAATGTGAAAAATATTCATAATAGCTAAAAAAAAGATAATAGCTAGCTAATAAATTTTAAAAAATGTGCCCTGAAAGGAGAGAATACCATTTTAAAATGATTGACGGTCCTGCTTGACCGTGTGACTTACTTGGACTGGTATGAGTAAGCAGGGACGTGGTCGGCAGCACTGTCCACCTGGATCTGTTGCTGCTGGCCCGCCACCTCCTGTGACGAGGGAGCCACCGTCTGGGGGGAGGCGTCCGTCACCACTCCCTGAGGACACGCACGACAGGAAATGTGTCAGCTCTGAGCTTTAACAAGCATCTCCCTGCAACGCCCGGTACTTCCTGCTGAAAAGTATGCTACTGAACAGACTGAAATGCTACTTTTACTAATACTCTGTGTACTACTGCATGTCCTTCTTTCCTGGAAGAGGAGGAATTATCCTCTATTGTTAAAGGAGCTTTTTCATACCCAAACCAAGAGACTGTAAAGCCCTCTCAGAAAAAAAGTAATATTGGGCTTTAAAAATAAATAATAATAAATACATAATATTATAAACAAATCTGTTTTGACATGACACAAAAGTAGACCAAATAAAACTGTGAGTATTAACTTCTCAGACTGACAGATCCATCACTGAACTCATAGATAAGCAATTCTCAGACCCACAGAACTTCATCTAAAATATTAAACTTTTCCATCCAAGGATGTCAATATACTGCCTGTCAGAAATGTATATTAAATAATGGTGGAGACTTTTCCGTTTATGCACAGTAAAGTTTGTTTGTGCAAGAATAGCGTGATCACACAACACACAAGAATCCATCTTGTCGGGCATTAAGTAAAGCGTTTGTGTCCAGCGAGCCAGAACACGGACCAATCAGCATCCTGTGAGGAGCTACTGGTAGCTACAGGCGTGGGTTCGGTGTATGGAGCTCGTTCTAAACAACAATGGCGGCTCCTGAAGAGGTTAGTGTAGATGATGCAATAGCATCAGTTATACTAGAACTGGAGAGTATTTCTTAATTGAAAGAAGAGCAAAGAACGACACTGAAGGCTTTTCTCGATGTTTTCGTTCTTCTCCCGACTGGCTTTGGCAAGAGTTTGATTGACAGATGGTTCATCCAATCATCTGCCAAGTATTATTTTGAAAGTGCCTCCCCTATTGCAAACAGTTTCCTGTTGAATTTGAAAATTTCATTCAAGTGCAATACAGTATTGTACGAAGAATATAAACAATTATTTTATATAAAAGCTTCTTAAGCCAGTGACTCTCAAAGTCAGGTCCGCAAAATAATTTACTATAAATTATAAAATTGTGTTGTATCATTAAAAACTCTATTCTATATCTGCGTACAAATGTATACCATTTGCACCAATAAAGCAAGATTATTGTGTCCATTGCTCCCACCCACGTTAGCTTTGGGCCAATAAAAACAAGACTGTGACGCATCACATCATGACCTGATCATGAACATGATCGAGCGACAATGACGGGAGAAAGAAATGCTTCAGGTGCTAGCGAACGAGGCTATGAAGCCGGCCTAGCTAAAGTAATATCTGGGCAAAACAAAGTGGTGGTAACATGATTCAGATTGAAATGTTTTTCTCTTTATCACTATCAAACAGGTTTGAAGTATTTGGTTGAAAAGAGCACAATCTGTGTTACGATTATGACGCACTCCTTGGAAAATGGTTTCCCCTTTAAGGGGTCCCTGGCCAGAGAAAGCATCAGATTGAATATGAATATTGGGAACAAAATGGTTGAATAAAACACACAGCAAAGAAGTCACATTACTGTGATTCGACACAGGGATTAGTGTATAGGAGTTAAATAGGTATGAATTATAAAAAAACACTTTTAGTAAAAAGATGGCCATGTGCACTGAATTCATCACGTCAGCCTCTTAGCCTTTTTTATGTGTTGAGCATTACCAATAGCCTTCATCATTGAGTCATCTCAATCACCTTTAACAAGCTCTCAAGGATACTGCGTCCTGTTCATACATCAGCCCTCCAGTCACTGGCTGATGCTGTGATATACACCCCGCCGCTGATGCTGGCATTGAGAGGACGACGGTGGGGATGAAATAGGTAAGAGGCGCCATGGGCTACACTACAACTACATCTCTCTCCTCCGTCCCCACTCCTTCATGAGGAACTTTCAGAGGAGGGGGGTATAAGAAGGAGGAGGGAGCGACTAATGGGTCTGTCAAGGGAAACCGTCATTGTCCGTGGCTGCTGGGCTAACCAGAGCTCCGTGGCTGACGGATGTGTGTGTTCCAGCTACCTACCAGCCCAGACCGGCTGTGGAGGGGGAGAGAGATAGACGCCACCGCCGGCACTGTGTCTCACTTCAGCTGCTGTCATCTGATACACGACTGATAGTCCATCTGAATGCGACCGCGCTGTCAGCCGCCAGACAGCCGTCCCGCTCTCCTCACCGGCCTACTCGCCTGCTTTCCGCGTTCATCATTTCTCAGGCTGGACTGCCCAAACCTGCCAAGGATCTGAGACAGCCCGCCGAAGAAGTGACAAAGTCTGCGCTGCACTTCAAATGTCTTTCCCGAAATACTATAAAACTTCTGACTCATCTTGCTTTGCTTGCAGTTTTCACCCTTGTTATTCGCCGGTGGTGCCAGGCCCATTTGTTCAGAGAGAATACGAGCAATTTACGGCACGCTTCCAAATGTAATCCGTCTATTTAATGACTGTTTTGGTCTGTTGATGTGGTGAGCAGGTTTAGAAATGATGAAGAGGGTGTAAGCGAGTGGGGCTGCGAGGAGTAATGACATCCTCGTTTGGGTAAATCTCGACAGATTTTCGATTATTGGCGAGCACCGCATGCATGCGTGTGGGTCTTACTTCGACAGGGACGGCTGTTGGAGGCACAGGAGTGTACTGGGGAATGTAGGTCCCTTGCATAGGCGCCGCGGCAGCTGCAGCAGTCATGTACTGGAACACAAACAGAAGACAAACGCATATTAAAATCCCTGCTGCACACATCACAAAACACATATCACATGCAACACACATTTCTGACATAACTTAATCCAAAATGGGACTTTTCAGACATCCAACACTGATATCATAATTCCCTGGAAGTCTCATTCGCTGAAATTATCCCCCAGAAACCACCGGGAAAGTGAGCTTGCTGCGCACTCAGCGTCCTTTGGAGGGCGCTAAAAGAATATGTGTGCACTCGCCAGAGCAGAGCGGAGGAGAGGAGAGTTGTGTGAGGAAGCTAGAGGAGAAGGAGGAGGAAGAGGTGTCCAGCTGTTCCACCAAGACTTCACAGGCAGGCAAAATGCACCAAGCCACAGCTGAGCAGAAGATAAAACAATAAAAAAAAAAAGAAAGTTGAAGAGGATGAAGAGAGAGAGGGAGGAAAGAGAAAGCAGGAGGTCTGTTGCCTGTGGCCTATATTCCTTTAGACATGTCTGGCCCGACTTTTAACAGGGTGCTAGCTCGCCGCATGATGGCCATTTTACAGACGTGACACAAGTTGGGTTACATGACAGCCACGGGGCTTTCACATGCAATATGAATGAGGACATGGCACTTTGTGTTTGAGGCTTTTTTTTTTCTTTCTGGCACTTGCTGTGAATGCATGTGTGTGTGAGGTGAACACGTGTGTCAGCCTGATCTGCCAGTGTGTGTGCTTCCTTTTAATTAGCGCATGCCTGTGCATAAAAAAGATCACTATTTGTCTGTCCGACTGTGCATGTATGAGTGCAGCTGGGAACGTGTGTGTGTGTGTGTGTGTGTGTGTGTGTGAGAGACAGACAAAGACAAAGAGGCTTGGAACGATAATGCTGCAGTACAGCGCAAACGGATGTGATCCCAGATAAAAGCCACCAGGCTGCCTCTCCACCTCCCCTCGTCTTCCTGCTGCTTTTCCGGACCGAGGAGAGGGAGAAAAAAAGGGAAGTACAATCCCCTTTCTTTCTGTCTTATTTTTCCCTCTCAGTCCCCCCCCCACCACTAGTGCTAAAAAGCATGGCGGCAGTATGCAGTAGGAGGCGGTAATGGAGGGGCTGCACCGGGCTACGGAGCCTTTTCTTGGCCATAGGCCCGGCGGTGCTGGTGAAGTGTCATTACCGGCAGCGTTGCTAATGGATCGGGTACGGCTCCACCGCTCACCCCTAATGAGAGCAGCTAAAGGCCATGGACATGGGTGATTAACTCCCCCACCGTCGCTACACACGGCCAGGAGGATGCCCTGGGATGGATGTTAGCGTGCATGCGACTGTGTGGGCAACGCACGCGCAAATTTAAAGTTATCACACCTTCAGGGCTGTCACACTCAGGACTGGGTGAAGCGGCGCATCCAGACTTCCTGACACATTACCACATTACCTCTCCGTGTCATCCCTTCTTCCCTCTCACCTCCCTGTCACTCGCTCTACCTCCCTCCTCTCTCTTTCTCAACCTGCTATTGTCTAAAAGGCCCTATCAGGTTGTTGAAGTGACCTTCTCCCTAGTGAATCCAAACCATGCATACCAATTTTCCCCGGGACTTTTTAGTCTTCGCCTCTCCTCCCCATTAACTTATTCAGTCGACTCACCTGTGAGGGCCGCGTGAAAGCAAATGAAGGGAAGCTGGAGATAATTAGCAATATCAAAACCTCCCTGTCAAAGGGATGATGTCCATTTGAAATGTTATATTTCTCTGCAGGACTGCAAAAGGAATTTAAATTAGATTCAACAAGAAAACTTAATAAGATAAGATTTTTTTCCCTGCTACCATAACCATTAGTTAACCTATTTAATGTGGCAGGTTGAGCGGGGCATATTTCTGCAGTCGCTGCTGCTGCTGCGTGGCAAGTCAGGGAGGGTGTCAAGCCTGGCTACAGTGAATTGGGTTGCTATGGCGATAAAGATGATTTTTGTCCAATTTCGACTCTTTTAATACTTCCCTGTCCATAGTCTGGGGACAGGTTTGGGCAATATAAAACATCCCTAATTGGCAATAAATGGTGTTTCACTCTCACACACAGCCACACATATCTATACACACAGACACCTGCGACTGGAGCAGATGGCGTGTGCGTATGTTTGATGAACGGGAGGCCTGAATAGTTCCTTAACGAGGCTGGTGTGAGTAGACTCCTTAAGTCTCTTCTCCACCATCACTCTCTATGACATACAACTAGAACTACAGTAGAAACTCACACCGCAATGCAGCAACGCCAGGATTAAATGCATAGACGAGCCAAAACGTAGACAGACTGCTCTGGTACCACAATACTGAAATAGTCACGAAATTGAATGGATTGATTTGTTTATACAGACACAATTTCAACATGAAATCAATTCGTATATACTCCACATAATTGTGAACCGGGACGTATAGAGAGCGGTGAACGCCATGTAGGGAAGAGGTTTGGTTGGATGGGTGAGTCAAGGGACTTTTGCCCAGGACACCGGTGTAACCACAAGTCAAAGTTGACTTTTTCCATACTGAAGTTACGGCACTCCAGGAGTGATTCTAACCTAAATTACAATCTTTTCCTCAACCTAAGTAGTTTTGTTGCCTAAACCTAACCAAGTTGGTCTTCTCCTAAAACCACCACCAATCTTTTCCTAAAACTAAATAAACTAAACTAAACTAAAATTGTGAATTTCCCCACTGTGGGACCAATAAAGGAATATCTTATCTTATCTTATCTTAAATAGTTGTGTTGCCTAAACCTAAGTAGTTTTGTTGCCTAAACCTAACTCAGTAGTTCTGTTGCCGAAGCCTGACCAAGTCAATCTTTTCCTAAATGGAGTAGTTTTTCTGCCTAAACCTAACTAAATCGATCTTTTCCTAAATGTAACAGAGTAGTGTTGTTGCCTAACCTAACCAATCAATCTTTTCTGAAACCTGAGTAGTTTTGCTGCTTAAACCTAACCAAGTCTATCTTTTCCTAAACCTAAGTAGTTTTCTAAAACTAACTTAGTAGTTTTATTGCCTAAACCTAAGTAGTTTTCTAGCCTAAACCTAAGTAGTTTTTTGCCCAATCCTAACCAAATAAATCTATTCCTAAACTTAAAAAAGCAGTTTTTTGCCTAAAAGTCAATCTTTTCCTAAACTGAACTGAGTAGTTTTATTTAAAAGCGGAAATTGACACATGCATAATGACTTGCTGGACATTTGTTGGAAAACACAAGAAAAATTTGTTGTTGAAAACTGCGCTGAGCATCATGAAAAAAAGGGGAAATTCTTGGTGATTTACACAAATTAAATAGATTAAATTTTGACTATTTCCCGAATTGCGGTGAGACAGTGTTGCAATAAGTCTTTCTACTTTCAACTTCCACATCAAGAAGCCGAATCTCTGGTGTTTTCTGGCAGCGATGGGACATAGCACAGTGCGTTAGCATGTTTAAATTGTTCAAATGCATCATCCACCTCTCCATCTGTCACTCAGCCTCCACGTCTATCTATCTATCCGCCCCTCTGTGTTCACGCGCTGTTCTGTCACATCGTCTGCAAGGTGGAGGATAACAGTTGGTCAAGGCGCGAGCATCCAGTTACTCAGTGTGGGTTATTAATGGCAGAGCGGCGTGGGGATGTGCTCTGATGACTATTGATCGTAGCTGTGGGGCTCCAGCACAATGGGAACTATTGGAGCTGCACACCAGCGGCTGTGAATCACAGCGCTGTGCCACTTCACCATGAAAAGCCCTCCATATCTGGGACCCCAGGCTTTGTTAGCACCCCGCCTGCAGAGATTTATACTGGCAGAATCGGTGTCATCTTTTTAATCACTTCTTTAAACACATTCCAATCAGCAGGCCTTTACACTATATACTTTTGCTACTTGACTTTTGACTATTTCAGTAACAAAGGTAGGCAGTTTTATTTGTGTCATACATGCACAGAGAGACATGAGTGGAACAATACAGTCCTGCCAGTGGTTTCACAGTATTCTTCTGATCCACAGGTTTTGTTTGATTTATTTTTAATGTAAAAAAATATTGATCGGTGCAGCTTTGAGTTAAAACACGAGAAAGATGTGCCTTAAGGTGAGACATCCGTAGTAAAACATTGTTTTTTCATGCACTGGCCAAAGAGATTTTGGGCTATTTTGCCTCAAGAAAATGTTTTCTTTCAGACTAGTGGAAACCAAACATCCAAAGTACACATTTAGGTGTCTTTGTCTATTTGCGTCTGTAGATTTCTCCTAAATTCAACCTAAGTTAGCATTAGATAATGCCTCATTTGCATATTTAAACATTTAAGAAAACATAATACAAAAAAATTATTGTAAGTAATCAACTGGAGAAGTTTCACGGTGATATTTAATAGTTCAAATAACAGTCAGTATTTTTAAAAACAGTCACAAAATCCTGACAGTGGTACGAGACAGATGATTTTTGAAAATCTGCCAGATTTCACCGCGCCCGAAGGAAAACAACCAGACTCTAGCAGTCTCTATAGCAGCTGTCAATCACTGCTCGCAAATCTTGCAGATCAAACGGTCAAAGCAGGCAGCGCTGATCAAATATAAATCAAGATTCTGTTACTGTAAGGCCTTTTTCTAACTTCAAATGTCGCATTGTCAAAGTTAAAAATGGTTGCCCCTCCCTTAACAATTACCTTCAAGGTCCTGCAAGGACGTAACTGCTCAGTGGTACTGGGAACCACCCAGATGCCAACATGTGTTACTGTTTGAATATGACGCTACGAGAGAAGAGAGTCCGGCCAACTTTCCCCGCATGAGTAAAGGTTAAATATAGCCATGCGCAGTTAAGGAGATGTAGAATAACATACTGTATTATAGACTACTTCCCTGTTGAAAACCAAGGGAAACAGCCCAGATAATAGAGGGAAAAGCTTCACACAAATCTGTCTTCCAGGGACAGAGAAGCTGTCAATCACTGCTGTCACCATGACAACAGAGACCTGGGTTCTACACGCCATGACAGGAAGAGGATGGAGAACACAGAGGGAAGGTCACCTCTTGTCATGTCAGACACTATGTCGCTCACGCAGACACTGACATGTGCACATCAACACACACGTGTACAGCATCTAACAGGCATGAGCAAACACGGAGCATGACAAATAGACTCCTGCTAAGTGGTGAGAGCACGGAGATAGTGAATAAATCAGTAACAGAGCAATATGCACCAAACATGGTAGAATAAATCAGCGAGGACCACGGATGGCATTTATGTGTGCCATCCATAAACAGTGAGCCTGAGGTTCTTCAGCATTCTGTAATCAAGTTGCTGAAGACATCAGAGTGAGCTGGGTCAGTATTAGCTGAAAACAGAACAGTTTCTGGCAAAGCAGCCAAATTCCAAAGCAGTGACCATCAGACGGCATGAGGCGTTTTCCCTCGCCACTCCTTTTTAACAGGCCTAACCCTCCGTGCCGATTCCCCGGCTGCAAAACAACACGGCGTTCTTGGAAAAGATGCTGGTCACCACACCAGCGTCGCAGCTTTGGGCGGAGGACCGGGAACATTTGGTTCTTTTCTTGGAGAGAAGAAGAAAGCCACAGCCATACACAAACAGCCGCAGCGAGTCCTGGAACAGCCAAGAGTATTCTGAGTCTGATAAGTTGTTGACGTTGGAGACGGTGCTCGTAGCAGGTGCTCTTCAGTGGCGACAATTTGAGTCACGTGGCCGGCGGGGGCAATCAAAACAACCTCACCCCCCATGCGTGTACACTTGAGGAATGTGCTCTGTGGTGTCAAGTCCAGTTTACTACACGGGTAGTTAGAGACGCTGGTTCCTAACCCCTCTTTTAACAGCCTTTCTCAATCAGGCGTTATGAAAGGGCTTTCACATCTGGCTTCAGAACGAGCTATATAGGAAACATGTCTCTGTTCCCATTGATGATCAGGAGTGGCATGCCGTGTGTGCAGCTCAGCCGTTGAGAAGTTATGCTACACAGCACATCGCCTCAGGAAAAGCTAAGCAGGCAGAAAGGAGAGAGGCAGAGAGAGAGTAAACCAGAAATCAAAAAAAAACCTTAACCCACTTTCTCCTATAATACAACCCATCAAACATCAGAAGCCATCATCATAGATTAGCCTGCCTCTAATCCTGGCTGTTAGCACAGCTGGGGCAGATTAGGGAGGGGGCATTCCTGACAGAGCCAACATGGCGTCACAGTCGCTGACAGCTCACCTGGAAACACATGGGATAACTGTACAATGCGGCACTGTTTCAATCATACACACACACACACACACACACACACACACACACACACACACACACACACACACACACACACAGATCAAACATAGCGCCGGAGCAAAGCTGCCTGCTTGCCTGCCCCCGGGCAGCGGGGTTAGGGCAGGAAGTCAGGCTTCAGAAACTGTGCGACACCTCTAAGTCGACTTGATCCTAAAACAGGGGGGGGAGTTCCTGGTTCAGGGGGGGCGGCGACTGTGAGCGACTGTGTGTAGAATAAAGAAAACTGATGGAGTCATAGAGCTGATGTGTGATTTAGAGAGCGATGGAGACAGAAAATGTGAGAACGAAGCTTGAAATTAGAGGGTGAAAGTGAGGAAGGTTGGAGAACAGAGGGCCCTGTCACACTGTTAAACTTCACAGGAAATCGGTTTAATGTGGAAGATCAGGGAGGAAACGTGCTCTCTCAATAACTGGCAGTGAATGCATGCAGAGTAAAACAAATGATACAGCGGCTCAACGGCAGAGCACATGTGGCGACAGCCTACGAAGGTTTGGCTTTCTTGAAAGGAAATGTAAAATCCATCTCTTGCTCATGTGTTTGTTTTAGGAAGCAAATGAATAATGTTCCCCGAAGATAAAAGGCCTCCACTTGGTTGTCCACTGACCCAGACCTGTGTATTGGACACCTGCTGGTTTCTCTCTCTCAATGTATAACCTTCTGTCTCCAAAGCAGATGCAGACTTTTACATATTTTTCACTGCTGGACTGATAAGCTACAAATACAGTACCTTTAAATATGTCTGTACGCCATTTAATGCTCCGGAGGGAATGGAATATAATCCTGAGTTTATGTTGACCCCTGAAAAACTGAAACTGTATACATGCTACCTCCTTTATACCTTTATCAATACAGTAAATAACACATCCAGATGAAACTGGTTAGCATATTTCCATATTAATGGTATTTTACAGAAATACTGTGTAAATTGCTGTATCATTAATTCACTTAACAAACATAATTTTACTGACAGAGACATGGTACTTAATATTTAATAACATCATATTTGCATCAGTCCTTTATTGACATATGTTTGACTGTATTTGTACGGTCGCCTTTTTCGGCCCTCACTATGTGTGCACTGAGTCAGCTATGTTGGGAGCTAAACACACTTCCAGCTAAGGTTGAAGACTGGAGTTGGCCTTTGAGGTTTCTGCTAAAAGCAATTGTGAATTGCACTGGACAATAGAGAGATTTCATAAAAGAATCGAGGTATTGTAACAGTGGATTTACAAAAGTATAGACTTACTGTCAGGTTAGTTAGATTGTCCTCATTACTGAATGGATTCAAAGTGTTAGGGCCCCCCAGCCTTCAACTACAAAATGTCACCGAAAGAGACATAGATAAACTACAAATAAATTTGAAATGACCACAAAGAGGCTCAAAAACAACCTCAAGAGACACAAAATGATTATAAATAGGCACAAAGCAACTACAAGGAGACACAAGACCACAAGGACTCACAGCAACTGTGAAAAGAGATAAAACCCAAAAGACACAAAACAACTACAAAGAGAGGCAAAATGACTACAAAAAGACACACAATGACCACAAAGAGACACAAAATAACCATAAAAAGACACAAAACAACAAATACATGCAAAATGACCACAGAGACACAGCAACTAAGAAACAACTCTAAAGAGAGTCATAATGACCATAAAGAGATGCAAAATTACTACAAAAAGACACATAGCAACTATGAAAAGGGGTGAAACAATCACAAAAGACACAAAGCAACTACAAAGACAGACAAAATGACTATAAAGTGACGCAAAATAACCAAAAAAAGACACAAAATGACCACAGAGACACAAAGCAACTACAAAGACAGACAAAATGACTATAAAGTGATGCAAAATGACCAAAAAAAAGACACAAAATGACCACAGAGACACAAAGCAACTACAAAGCAAAATTTCTACAAAGAGACACAAGATGACTACTAAGAGACACAACATGACCATAAATTGACACAAAATGACCACAAAGAGACTCATAGCAGCTATGAAAAGGGGCGAAACAACCACACAAAACAACTACAAAGACAGACAAAATGCAAAAAAGTGATGCAAAATAACCAAAATAAGACACAAAATGACCACAGAGACACAAAGCAACTACAAAGAAAAGCAAAATGACCACAAATTCACACAAAATGACCACAAAGAGACACAAAATTACTACAAAGAGACACAATGACTATGAAATGTGTCAAACAACCACAAAGAGATTCAGAACGACCTAAGAAAAACAAAGCAACTGCAAAGAGATGCAAAATGACCACAAAGAGACACAAAACAATAACAAAACGATCAACAGCTATAAAATCTGTGTCTTGCTCCTGTGTAGGAGAGGTGATGGGGCCTTTTGCATGTCTATGTCCAGAGACCCATTGTCTCATAATACACCCATGATGCCAGGAAAAAAAAACAAAGTATCACCGGTGATGGTCTACATTAGGTCCCCATAGGAAGTACAACGCAGTAATGAATCTAGTAAAAATACACACAGAGTCCACTGGAGTAAAATATATCTCAGTTAGCCCAACAGTAAATTAACAGCTAATTCAGCCTCAGACCGATAAGCTAGTATAATGGCTACCCTTGTTGGCAGTAAACTGATCACAGGAAGCTAAATTAACAAATCGACACTCACACAACAGCTGTACTAATAAACATAGTACCTATAGATAAGACAGGGGATTTAACGAGTAGATAACAGATGCCTGTATATACATAAGCTTGGTCATAGACGTGACTAAATGGTTGAAAGATGGTGGAAAATATTGTAAATACACATTATCAGCTGTATAAAATTCCAGATTCAATTATTTTTTCCCAAAAAACAAGCAAAACAGAGTAGTAGAGTAGTCGTGTGTCCACCCAGTGCAGACTGTCTGAGTACTCCTTGCTGCTCGTAAAGCTTACTGCTCCGATCGCACAGTAACTTCGTCAACTTGGAGGATCTCTTGTCTGGATTATGGCAACTAGAGGGCCTTGTGTTTGGGGTGTTTGTGTTTTGGTTTGTGTGCATGGCTCGTTGTGGCACAGCGAGGAGTACTCACACTTCCCGTAGTGCCCAGGGACAGATGGTTCATCTGCTGGGTGAGAGGGCCCATCATGCTGGCAGGCTGCATGGACATAGTGTGGTCCATGGCTGGCGTGATCACTGCACCCTGAAAAGTAAAGACGAGGAGAAGGTGAGATGAAAGGAGGAGCAGAAAAAATGATGACTGAATGAATGATGAAATGAAGACTGTGCATAATTATTTTTTTTAATTCTGATTCCTGTTAGTTGATAATCCTCCTGGAATCCATGTAAAAAACAAACCAAAACAAAAACTAGAATTACCGTCTCCGCCAACAAGTCCAGTTGCAGTTTACACCCATGTGTGTCCAAAATGTCATCTGTGACCTTGACCTGTTTGTAACTAATTAGTAGAAATCTGATCAAGGTGTTTCCGAGATATCACAAGAATATGACGAGTCACGGCTGGAAAGTAACCCCCAAGTTGCAAAACACTTGCGAGATGTTAAAGACTAGGCACAGGCTTGAAAGGCAGGTCCTCTGGCAACGAACCTTGTCGGAGTTTTCACAGCTTGGGGGTTACCTTCTAGACAGGACCAATGGGATGGACGTGAGGTCACAGTGATCTTGACCTTTGACCAACAAGATCCAATCAGTTTGTCCTTAAATCCAAGTGGATGTTTGTGCCAGATTAGAAGTTTGAAGAAATTCCCTCCAGGCCTTCCCGAAATATCGCTTTCACAAGAACGGTATGGACGAACGGACAACCCGAAACATGATGCCTCTGGCCACTGATATCACTAGCGCTAAGCAATAAGCGAAAAAAACCCAAACATACTGTAAATAAGCAAATAGATTTAGGTAGTTAAAAGGAGTATTTCTAAGGGTTTATTATAGGGTCAAAGCTAACATGATAATAACACATTACTGCAAATTTGATTTAGCGCCACTAGACCTTTCAGAGGTTGTAGAGGGCTCACTTTATAAGATAGAGTGAAAATACTGCCATCATATGAAACTAGAAAACCTAAGGAATCCATTGGTACCGACCATCATGCTAGCTTGTCCTAAAGGAGGCTAAATAACGCTCCGAACGCACGAAAGTTTTGTGAGGAAAAACTGGCATGGTCATTGTCAAAGAGGTTCCTCGACCTCTGACCTCAAGATATGTGAATGAAAATGTGAAAATGTGAAAATGGGTACCCACTAGTCTCCCCTTTACAGACATGCCCACTTTATGATAATCACATGCAGTTTGGGGCAAGTCATAGTCAAGTCAGCACACTGACAGCTGTTGGGCTTCAAGTTGCCATTTTATGATTTGACCATATTTTTGATGCTAAATGCAGTACCTGTGAGGGTTTCTGGACAATAGTCACTGTTTTGGGTTGTTAATTGAGTTTCAATAATAAATATATACCGTACATACATTTGCATAAAACAAGCATATTTGCCAACTCCCATGTTGATATTAATTAGTAGTAAATAGTTGACAATTATCCCTTGAAGGTAGATCTTAAACAACTACAAATGTGATTCATTTGTGATTAATCGCGATTAGCTATTTTAATCTATTGACAGCCCTAGTTTATAAGTAAGATGACAGGGTGTGGTGGGCTGCGGTGGTAAGGGCTAAAGGAGGCTGGCCAGAAATTTGGGGTTAGAAAGGAGAAGAAGAGAGAAAGTCAGCAGGAGGACAGGAAGGAGAAAAGTTGAGAACGAGGGTGGAGTGGTCAAAAACATTAAAGCAATAAAAACAGAGGAAGGGAGAAGGGCGGGGCACAGGCAGGGGTGACATGAGGACAACGCAGCAAGAGAAGAAGAAGAAGGGAAGAGGGACGGTGTCAACAGAGCATGACATTTTCAAGATCAATACACACTACTGTCTTTGGTCCATCAAAAATAGTCAATATGTGCTGCTGATGTATCAACAATATGGGTTTGCGCGGTTCATTGATTGCTGAGAGAGGATGCTTTCTCCCTCTCTCTCCCTCTCTCTCTCCCTCTCCAGCCTCCCCTCCTCTCGGTATAATGTGCGGCATGTTTTCCCTAACGGGCGGATGAGAGCGCTGGAAGCTGCTTTTTCACGGTGCAGTGGAACAGGAGGGAAAGTGATGAAACCATTGTTGCTCTTTCATCCCTTGTCATGATAGCTCCATTTCCTCAGCACTGAAGCCTCGGGAGGAACGCGTTCAAACCCGAGCCCTTTTCCACCGCTCGGCTCGCCTCTCTTCTCACTGTGTCTGTACTGTAAGTGTGCCTGTGTGTGTTTGTAGGTAAGTAAGCCTGCAACACACTGTGTGTAACAGCATTAGTGCGCGGGTGTCAGAGTGACTGACTGGTGTCTGTGTGTGTGTGTGTGTGTGTGTGTGTGTGTGTGTGTGTGTGCAAGCGTGCAACTTCCCACAGTGTACGAGCGTGCGTGTGCGCACCCCACTGGTGACTCTGTGTGGGCCTATTGGAGAACAAACTGTGCAGACACAGCCTGTCAGAATCGCTCTGCTTGTCTACACCCTGCATTCACAACACAGTCAGCTAAACTCTCTCTTTCTCCTCCATCCTCCCCCTCCGTCTCCTCCGTCTCACACTCGATATGTGAGCTTCATGGGATCCTACCCGGAGTTTCACCTCAGCACCAAAAGAAAGAAACTGTGTGAATGCTGAGATGAGTGGTGGAAGAAGTATTACAATAGCACCAGTCTCATTATAACGTTGTAAGTGTTCACTAAGGGGCCATTTACACATCACTAAGTTAAATTTAAAATTTGTGCACCACACAAAGTAAAGGGTGGATGGGTGGGGGCGTTTTTTCAACCTGGTTGTATACAACTGTCTTATCTTAGGTTGTGTCTACAAGGTAACGCATGAGTTGGGAAAGTCATTGATCTTGAATAGTTGAGGTTAGGATAGGTCGTTGCGCGGCCAGTCTTGCGTGACTTTTTGCACATTTCAGATCTGGTTTTGCAATTTGGGGGTTACCTTATAGACACAACCCTTATCTTACTGGTGAATGTCGGGCCATATAAAACCTTAAAGGAGCTTAACTACTCAGGGCTGTAAAGCAACAACAATAATAATAATAAAACTAAATAAAACTAGAATTACTGCCTTGCGTTTGTATGCCTCCGCCAAATAGTCAAGTTGGAGTTGGAGTACATCGATTTACATCTCAGGAACATAAAGCCTTGACCTTTGACCTTTGGCCACCAAAATTGAATCAATTCATCCTTGAGCCGAAGTAGACATTTACACCAAATTTGAGGAAATTCCCTCCAGGCATTTCTGAGATAACACGTTCACAAGAATGGTACGGACGCATGACTCCAAAACACAATGCTCCAGTCACAGCTGCCGCCGGCGCAGAGGCATTAAAAAAAGCTCAATTGTTAATAATTATTTACACCCAGTAACTGCCGTCAGGTGTACCTGTTGTGTAGCTTAATGGCAAAACTGACAAACCTTACATTAGCATGCAAATATACAGTAACAGGTGCATGATTATCTTACTATTCTGAAACATATTTCTCCATGTATGCACATTATACAAATATAACTAAGAAAAGGATTAGCATCTTTAATATACTGTCACTGTAAACTAATATTATCATTTTTTTCTGAACAATTTTACAGCTCATGATGAATGTCTTTCTTTTGATTGCAGACTGAGATGTTATTGAGCAGCTGATTTACATGACTTAAGTTTTTACTATTGTACCGAACATGTCTTAAAGGAACAGTGTGTAACATTTTGGGGATCTATTAGCAGACAGGGGAAATAATATTCATAACTATGATTTCATTATCGCCGTTTTATTTTACCATTTCCTCCGACACACTTGTGACACTGCAGTAAGGTGAGCCACAGAGTTTAAAACCGTGGTACCGCCAGCCACTGTCTGACTTCTGCTGCTCCTAGAGTTGTTCTAATAAAGATGAAGGTGAATGGCGTTACCACAGTTTTGCACTCAGCGGTACTCGTTACCTCAGTCTTGGAAAGAGAGGAATGAGCGGAGGGGTGGTCATGCATGTTGGATGCAATATGCAGCTACACCACTAGATGTCACCAAATCCTGCACAATGTACTTTTAATTAATGGCGTAACCTGAATTAGTAAATGATCAGCAAGTAATGACTAAGATCTTGAGGACTTAAAAACACAGTGATGGCTTTACGAATAGCAGGTGCAACCCAACGCAGATCCTTTATTTCAGCAATACACCACCAGCAATACAAATTATGTGTGGAAAATCTGAACCTGCAAAGTAGCTAAAGTAACTGTAGCTCAATATTTCTCCCCAAAACTGTAGTATTTCCTTCTCTTAGGTCACCACTGGCTGTGATCGAAGGAAAAAGAAAAGGAGAGAGGAAACAAGGAGACAGAAAAAAGACTGAGGATGAGAGAAAGATGATTAAGGAGAGAGCTGATGGAGGTCATGAGGAAGATGGCAGCAAGAAGAGATGGACAGCGAGAGGGAGGAGAGAATTACACAGAAAGGCTGAGGGACATGTGAGGAGAAAGCAAGAGAAAGAGAAAGAGGAAGAGAGAAGGTGAGGAAGAGGGAAAGAATGAGGAAGAGAGGAGCGAGAGGGAAGCAGCAGGAGCTGTGGGCTACCTGTTACCGATTCAGCCTCTGACAATGCCTTTATAATGGGAAAGGGAGAGCAACGGAAAGGCTTAATTCACAGACGTGTCAGGGAGAGTTAAGCCGATTTGTGATTTCGATTTTCTGTGTTTGTGAGACTGAGTGTCTGTGAGAGAGGGGGTTTTAGTGTGTGTGTGTGTGTGTGTGTGTGTGTGTGTGTGTGTCACGTTGTGTGTCTGTCAAGGAAAAGACTAGAGCGGGAAGAAAATGAGACAGAGACTGATACTAATAGATAATATATGTTTTTGATTTGTCCTCTGTGTGTGAGAGAAAGAGCAACATAATGGATGCTTCAGATGTATGTCAAATGTATGACATGATGTTTACACACGTCTGTGTATGTGTGTGTGTGTGTGTGTGTGTGTGTGTGTGTGTGGAAAACCCCATCTTGTTTAAGATGGTATTGATCCTATTCTAGACAGGAGACAGACGATATCAGCCCCCTGGTTGTTAACTACGTTGATATACACTCAGCGACCGGAGACAATGTAAAGTAAATAAGGAATCATGTAGAAAAATCGTACAAGCAGCAGTGTTTTTTAATGACCACTCATTACAAGTAAATAGCAGCACTCCGGCTGATCGGTATCAACTGATATTCATTACTTTGTCTTTATAGTTCCTGATCACAAACAACTACTGTAAATTGGATAAGGCAAATACATAAATGTCACACAGGTATAGAGTGTTTACTGCCTGATCCATTACGACTCTCCACCACACGTCTAGCCCTACATACACTCAAGATCAAGAACGAGGTAGGTTTGAGTTCCTGCTAGTATCACGCTTAAAGGGATAGTTTAGGTGTTTTGAAGTGAGGTTGTATGAGGTACTTATCCATAATCAGTGTATTACCAACAGTAGATGACGGTCGGCAAACAGAAGCAAACAGAAGCACCAGCACAGGAGCAAATCAACGTACTGCTGTGGACGGGGCCGGCAGGAAAACATATTTTAGACACCTAAAAGAAAGGCTCATCTGAAAAGAAATAATATCAGTTTAGGTGTACAGTGTATGTATTTTGCTGTCAGACAGCCCTTTTTGATGGAGAACAGAGGCCGTTCAGTCTATCTACATTCTTGTCGAAGCCACCAGACTCCACTGAAAAAAACTGTAATTTTACCTTGCTGAATACGCAAATTTGTTTGTATTGTTGTGTGACATTGGTGAATCCGAACTAACCAAAGTCACACAAACTAACCAATCGAAGCAGCGGTAGACCGGCGTCTCCTGAGTTGTTTAAGCTAAAATGACTTGTTTTTTCAATGGAGTTTGGTTGCTTTGGCGAGAGCATAGGTAATGCTGGGGGTGCGCTGATCGTCATCTATTGAAGGGAATGCACTGACTTTGGGTAAGGCCCTCTAACAACCCCACTTCAAAACACCCAAACTATCCCTTTAAGGAATAGGTATGGAGTATGTGGTTTCTTGCTGCACAGACTTTCACCCAGTTCTGTGATAACAGTCTTTTTATTTGCAGCTATGTGATGTAAAATAGTCTTTTGTCATGTCTTAAAACTGCTCTGTCAAGAAGGCAGTGAATAATTTTGAAATGAAGAAGAGAACAGCTCCTTTTGGAGGGTGTGAAGCTCTACTCAAATAAACAGACAATAATCTTCATGGACCAGAAGTGTGTCCTTTTAAAGTGAAAAAAAAAGACAAAAATGGAGCCTCACAAATGAGGAAAACATTGTTTTTTTTAACAGGATGTCTTCTGCAGAGGCTCCTTTTAAAATCCTGCAAAGATTGGATTTTGATTCTGATGATCAGAGCATCTCTACTTAGCTCATCTTTATTGCTGCCGCGGGTTATAATATCCACCATTATTGCCTATCTGCACTGTTGCTTCAAACCGGTGTTGATATATCACTACCTTCAGGCGGTGGCAATGCCCTCGCTCCGAGTGAAACCAGCTTGAGGCCACAAAGAAAAGCTCACACGATTATCCTCTCCTTCTAATAATAATAATAATAACAATGATAAACTGTATTTATACAGCACTTTTAAAACAAAGCTACAAAGTGCTTTACACGGTTGTCACCCTGATGTTTCACTGCTGAAACAAAGTCATCTGTTCTGTTCAGATATTGTACACAAAATCACTAATAGCCCAGTAAGAAGTAAGAATGGGGCATGAACGATGAAAAGTTTTCAAAGTGAGTGTGCTTTCTGACAGTTGAAATGCAGAAGTTGGTTGGAAAAAAGACATTAACAGCCTCAAGAACGTCAAAACAACGGCCGAGGCTGTATTCTGCTCAAACAAAGCATCACTTGTGTCGTACACATGAAAGAGGACCCGCACTTGACTCAACACATTCCTCGCTGTATTTGACAGTTGGTTTCTCCCTGTGAGGTTCGGAGGTTTGGATACTGGTGCTGGCGTGTGTATGTTAGTGTGTTTTGTGCTGAGGTGAATGTAACACGCAACACTGCAGGGCTCTTGCAGAGGTGCTGCGGCTCCACGCCACGGGGTTCGAGTGATTCTGCTCAAGTTTTAGTACTGGATACTGTACAGATTTCTCCATCTCCAGTGAAACACAGACGAAGCTTGTTCACTCAGCCGTTATTGGCCTGGAAAGGTGTTATAGAACATCTGCGGATGATTGACTAGTAACTATATACAGTACAGAATGCCAGGGACCCCTAACACTACAGACTTGCCCATCTAGAAGCCACAAAATTATACAAGTTACTGGATAACGTGTATATGCTTTGTCTTTCAGCGATATTAATATCTGAATATGCGTGTACGTGCTCTTAATGATATTGTTCTGTTAAAATGAATGAAAATTAAAATGGGATTGTATTAACCATAGTCAGTGTATTACCTACAGTAAATGACTGTCGCCAGTTTGGAGAAGCAAACAGGAGTACAGACATGAGAGCAAAGTACTGCTGTGGACGGGGCCCGCAGCAAACGTATTTTAGCCACCTAAAAGAAAGGCTCACCGTGTACACTATATTTAGAATATTTTCCTACGAGTATTTGAACTGAAAGTGAAACTTATCTATATTATTTTAGTTAATGCAAGGCAGTCTGGCTTTGAAACTTTGAAAATATTAAACTATTAATATAAATATACAGCTTACATTTAAACAAATATTGATGGCCTTTCTTTTAGGAGGCTTAAATATGTTTTGCTCTGTGGACAACCTTCAGTAAAGCCAATGTGGGTGTGCACTCACTTGATTTATTACCTCAGTAAATATTGTAAACATGAGTTTATAGTCTCAATCGCTAGTTTCAGGTCTTCTTCATTACAGCATGATGTTCATTTAGTATATTATGGTCCCTTTAGAGTCAAATAGAGCATAAAGCAGGGATGCTTTAGGGCGTGACTACCTGTGTTTGACAGGTTGTTACCATGGCCTTGTCCAGTCTGGGAGTTTTTGTTGTACAACTTCAATCCTTTCACACCAAAACACACTGTTAACTGTAATATTTTGGTCACCTAAAAATATTTTATTCAATGTTGGGTTGTACTCAGCTCCACCCTCTCGTGTCACTTCTGGTTGCCAAAAACTAAGATGGTGTTGGTCAAAAACCAAGATTGTCTTGGTGTAAATGCTGAACTTCAGGCTTCAAAACGGCACTCTACAAAGGAAAGTGTGATGTCGCGGTGACTACGCCCACTGGGCTACAGTGTGTGGTTTTGCTGCTACCCCCATCCACAACACTACATTGCTATGCCTCCATACTGGTACTCCTGTCTGTTTCTCCAAATTGGGGGCGTGCTGACTATCATCTGCTGTAGGTAATACACTGACTATGGATAAGCACCTCATATGACCACACTTCAAAACACCCAAACTATCCCTTTAAGTCTGACAATAGCCACCCATATCTTTGCCTTCACCTACCTCCACTGTGACCACAGTTTTCACATGCCCTCAGGCAACTCTCTATTCGGGTAAGCCCGAAAAAAGGGAGCCAGCATCTTGGGTCTTTCACTCTAATCCGCAGCATGAATCCCTCCTCGGAGCTAAAAGACTGCCAGGGCTGCCCTAGTATTACCAACACAGTCTGTCTCTACAAGACATAATGTGCCATAGCCTAAGCCAGGAAGGTACTCTGCTCAATTTACTCAACTGAAGTAGCAAAGGAATGGTGGTGCACATTGAATAGCAATGATTGAAGCCTCACAAGTTGACATTGATTCAGATAGCAGCTTATCTCGGCCTTCGCCATCATGTTGAAATTGTGAAATCTCATTTTTTTTAAAGGTTTTGAAAAGCTTAATTGCAAACCCTGACAAGAGCCTAGAGGGAAAAGGGGGATCATTACTGTGAAGACGATGCAGCCGAGGGGCCATGACAATGTATGTTAACAGATTAGCATGTGGAGACAGATACCGATGAAGGATTTCTCACCTCTGGCAAAGATGTTTATCTACTGTGCTACTATTTGTCCTCCACAATGAAATGACAACAAGAGGGATGATGGATCATTCTCCTGCCACTTATTGATTCATTTTGTCTGTCAATCATGTGCGCAATATCTCAAGAGGAAGCAGATTGAATTACAATAAAAATGTTTTACCACTGAAATCAGCACTTTCAAATCTGTACCTATGAAAAGTGATGTAATTTGTAATTTGCATATATCACACAAATTCAATTAGTATGAAATCCATCTAATTGTGAGCCAGGAAGTATAAAGAGCAGCAAACACTGCATAAGGAGGAGGTCGGGGTGGATCACAAACACTGATATTTCACACAGGAGACTGGTGTTCGTGTCCCATGAGAAAAAAGTCATTGAATCGTCACGTAACTTACATACGTACGTTATACATCTTATACTTTATTTTAATCTAAAACATGATCTCTTCCTAAACATAAAAAAGGTTTTATTGCCTAAACCTAAGTCAATCCTTTCTTAAACTAAGTAGATTTGTTGCCTAAACCTAACTTAGTCTTTTCCTAAAGTAAGTAATTTTGTTGCCTACACCTAACTAAATCAATCTTTTCCTAAACTAAGTACTTTGTTGCCTAAACCTTAGTTGATGTTTTCCTAAACCTAACTAAATGGTTTTGTTGCCTAAACCTAAGTAGTTTTGTTGCCTAAACCAAACTAAGAAGTTGTTTGCCTAGACTTAACTAAGTTCTTATGTTGCCTAAACCTAACTAGTCAATATTTTCCTAAACCTAATTAAGTCAACTTTTCCTAAACCTAACTGAGGAGTTGTGTTGCCAATACTTAACTAAGTAGTTTTGTTGCCTAAACCTAAGTAGTTTTGTTGCCTAAACCAAACTAAAAAGTTTTAAAAGCCAAAACCTAAATAAGTAGTTTTGTTGCCTAAACTTAAAAAAGTAGTTTTGTTGCCTAAACCTAATATAGTTGTTTTGCATTTTGTTTGTTTATGTTTGTTTAGTTTGAAAATGTATGAAAATGTCTGTATGAAAATGAGAAATAACATTTCCTGAGATTTCATAAAAAACATTGTTTGAGGATATGTTGCAAAAGTGTGAAGTGCTGTCGGCTACAATTTCTGGTCAAAATATGGGGACATATGCTACTAATTCGCCATGATTGAGATTGATCATGGCAATGCTGTTGCTTTGTAGTGATAACACTAATTAATTCAATCCCTATTATGACTGATTGCGACTATAAAGTGCTCATAGTAATGAGGTTATTATCAACAAGAAACCAGTAAGTTGAGGAGGATAAGCTATTTGGATGGATTTGTACTGTGTGTGTGTGTGGACATACAGTATGTGTGCGTATGAGAGCGGATAAGGATGCTAGATAAACCATGTAACAGTATTTGTCATGTCTTCATGGGAGGTCCATTCCTCTCCACGCTCGGATCAACTCTTCTCTGACTGCCTTTTGTGGACAAATGGATCATTTCACATTGGATGATCTCTCCAGAATATTTACCCTATTTACAAAAGCAAAAAAAAAAAAGATTAGAAATCCAATTAGAAAAACCCAGCGAGCTAATAAAGCCCGTTTACCAAAGCAAATCTGCTTTTGTCTCAAAATGTACTTCTTGCTGCTACTGCAACATTTCTCAAGGTAATATCCAAAAGCTTATAGTGAAAAATGCAGCCGCTCAATCTCTCTCTGTCAGTCACCCTGTGGCACTGCAACAATATCTCCCTTATATGAATGCAACTTTAACCCTGGACGGACGATTTTTTGCTGGCACCGGCACAGTAGCTGCAGTTGTACTCTGAAAGGGCATTAGAGAAGAGATAGATGGGGAGAGAGAGAGGCAGGAGGGAAGGAATGAGACAAAAACAGGGAGAAATGGAAGGGAGATGTATAGAAAGCCGTAGAGAGGGAGTGAGGATTGGAGAGAGGGATGAAAAGATAAAGAGAGAAGAGAAAGAGCAGCTCAAGGACGACTGCAGCCCCGTTTCGAATTCTGCCTCGCCAGTCAAATCCAAGAGGCCGACATAATGTTCCCCTTCTGAATCCGTGGAACGTTTTACGTGTCAAGCGGGGGGAGATGGGTATCACACAGTGCACCGACTCACCCCCATCCAGATGAGGGCAGATAGCTATGGTTCAAATCTAAGAGGCCCAGCGAGCGTCTATTCAGAGCCAAGGCCAGGGAGAACTGGCCGGGGTGCAACGGAGAGGAATTCAATAATTCACCTTTGGTATGTGAGAGCCAATGCACTCCAGCAAATACACAGTGGAAGCACATACAGTTCACAGTGAGGAGAAAAAAGGGATGGATAAGTCGTGGGGAAAGGCAAGCAATGCTGCGCTTGGCTGGTGCTGCAGCTACTCCGGCACTCTTTGGCAGTACAAAGTGAATTTGAGCGTCTGCGAGCATGATTGATGATCTGTACGTAGTGAGATTTACCATTAAGAATGTGTTTCTGCGCTCAAACGATATGAGTGTTTAGACAGTTGAGCATCTGTGTGTCTTTTGGAGCATTTCACTTTTCTCCTCTTCCATAAGGTCTGCTGACTGGCGTATAGCGCTGACCTAATGACAGAGCACCAAAGGCAAGTGGTCACGCTGTTCTGACATCCCACGCCTATACTGCCAAACAGCGCACAGCATTAGAGAATCTGAGAGACAGTCAGAGAAAAGAAAAGAAAGAGGAAGACAAGTAATAAACGGAGGGGAAAAGAAAGAAGAACAACGCCTGGAAGAGCAACCTCAATTAGCTGTCCACTTTAAATAACACTGTCGCTCTCTATCAAGTTCCACGCTGAGCGCCCATTAATTGGAGATAAACAAATTTTGAAAACTGTTCTCTCCTCACTCTCTCTGTCTTCCTGCTAACAAAGTGCCGGCTTCTCGGCGGGAATGAAGTCCAGTTTCGTATGGATGGACTTGTCAAACTTAATCTAGTCAGATAAAAAAACCAAACACCTTTGCTGAAGGTGAAGCTCAATGCTCTCTGTTTACTGTGCAATAAGCAAAGTCTGGGTCAGGTTATTCTCAACGTCAACATAGT
The DNA here is from genome assembly GCA_947000775.1 of Pterois miles. Taxonomy (NCBI): domain Eukaryota; kingdom Metazoa; phylum Chordata; class Actinopteri; order Perciformes; family Scorpaenidae; genus Pterois; species Pterois miles. Next base: position 6,572,658 of record CAMQGK010000638.1, read on the forward strand.
TTGATTTACAGCCACTCGATATATCCTCTATTATTTCCCATAATTCATTGCTTGACTCTATTTTGTACCATATGTCGCTCTACCGACCCTTTATGTCATCTTACAAACAAGCTAAATTTGTCCAAGTGACAGCTGCTGTACTTTTAAGGTCAGGAAATCGTTTCAGTTCTTTATCCCAGAGGAAGTTCCTCAACCTGACAATTTATCATGTCTTCAATAAGCAGGTGGATGGGAGGAGTGATTTAACCAATTAATGTCTATTATATAAGCAGAAGTTAATGAGTGGATGAGAGAACGGTTTTGGACACAGCTTGAATATTCTGAAGCTAATGTGCTGCATTATCATTGAGGCTTGACCATTCAAATCAACGCAGCAGGATGGTCAGAGAGGCGGCCATTTTTATGTGTACCGTAGCAACCTTCCATATAAACTAAACTGACTTACGGAAAGTTGCGGACTCACTGAAGTGAGGTTTTGCTGTAACGATTCACAAGAGCAGTTAATGCTTGACCCACTCTTGTCACAGTGTAGGAATTAGCAGCTAGGCTGCATAAAAACGATGAGACAAACAGGGGCTGGTGATCATCATCAGTTCATCACCATGACAACTAACAACAATCGCCATTTTCTTTAATAGTAGTCAAATGTCAATGGAAAAAAGTTCACTGTCCATCCAACTCTTGCAATCAAAACCGATAGCACCACCTGTTCTCTTTGGGCGCAACCGTTGTGCACCGAGATGAAAAAAATGTCAACCTTTTAAAATGCAGCAAGCACACTACAAGTCATGTGACAAGAATTAACCAAACAACTTCACAGGACACGGTTCCCCCTTTTCATCCAAGGACGTCACAACATCCGGTTGAAAGGTCGGCCAAACTGAAGATATAAGAAGTGGCTAATTATACTCGTTCAGGGATGTTTGAGGCATTACAACCTGTCAGATTCATCATATTTTGACACGGATAGAAGAACAACGCCTGGATATACATCAGCTCAGGAACTGGGAAAACGGATGAGCATTACTGTTAGGGATTTCCGGTGATATAAATCTAATTTACCCTTGGGCTGCCTGTTATGTGTCTCTTCTATTCTGACATCTGACTGGCTAGCTGTGACCCCTTCCCCTTCCATGCTTGACCGCCTCCATATTGCCCGAACACCATGGAGCGCCGTTACACAACGCTCCATTGGTTTAACACGCAACACATGGTAGGATCAGCCAAACTCCAGCACAATCAATTGGTTTTTAATGCTTTGAGTAGGCCCCCCGAGCTCTTGAAGGTAGCATGCTTGGGTAATTTGACGTGATTCACTGATCTGGTGGCAGGCTGTGTGTGTGTGTGTGTGTAAAGGGTGGTCTACTGTGTGTGTCGCTGGTAGTGGATACAAGCGCGGGTCATAAAGGGAGACAGATTGGTAGCTATGATCCGGCGTCGGCGGTGACAGCTGGGGTTAGCAACTAGCAGCCGGTTTGGTGGCAGAGAGAGCCACTGCAACACAATGGGGACGGGGCCATGGGGACGGACACGGCCACATGGCTACTTCTGGCATGAAGGCTTGATGGGATGTACACCACAGTACAATGTGGCTACTGGCTAGCAGTTACTGCCAATGGCTCCAAAAGGCCTCGTGACATAAGGCAGGAAGATGGATGGCCGTCAGGCAGCCGTACGGTCTGGTTGGGAACAACCACTATGGACCACACATATGGCACAGCATAACACATAGAGCGCACACAAATACGTATCAGTCAAACATAGATGATGAGGCTGTGTATGTTCTGTCTGCGCGCTGACAGACAAACCATAACAACAAATGACTACAGAGTCTGAGAAGATGCCAGAAGATGACGAAATGGTATGCACATTTAAATATACACTTGCATTGGTATAGTCTAGATCACGGGTGTCAAACATATGGCCCGGGGTCCAGAACTGGCCTGCTACAGGGTCCAATTTAGCCCACTGGATGAGTTTGTGTAAAAATTGCAAAGAAATCATTAATTTTAATTTTCCAATAAAATGCGCTGCTATTCCTATTTGGAGGTTACGCTGTCCTGATAAGAGTAGCAGGCCCTATGCCTATTACTGATCCCACGTGCGTACATGCAGGCTACATGACACAACACACTGTTCATGCAGGAGCCGACACTGGAAAATGTCTTTGTCAAAAAGGAGGAACGTGGAAACAGTGTACAGTTATCCAAGAAAAATGGATCAGTTCCTATTTCTTCAGTGCTTAAAGTATATGATATTTGGCATCATTATGAGACTCATCATGACGGAAAATACAAGAACTTGCCAGGAAAAGTGAAAACAGAGAAGATAAATGAATTGTTGGACGGTCTGAGGAAACAGCAGTCTGTTTGTAGTCGTAACCGGGAGATCTGGGAGACATCTCATGTTGTTCATCATCTCTTTTGTAAATGGATTTTTCATTCATTATTAAGATTTTCAAAATGTACTTCTGGACGTCGCCCATGAACTAAAATAACTTTGACACCCCTGGTCTAGATGCACACACAGAGACATTTAGGTGCATGTATATATAGAATTATACACATACACGTTTGCACACAGCAGCACACATGCTGAGCAGTTAAGCTATTAGAAATCATTCTCGTCATTCACCTTGTAATAATGTCTACCACTCACGACACTGTCACTCTCACAACAGGCAGACTCAGCGGCAAAAATACTGCAGTTAGCTTGTTAGTGAGCTAACTTCAATCCTGTGTGAAACAAGCATCATCGGGAAAGTGAAGGCTGGGTGAGTTAAGATACTTGTAGGACAGGCAGGAGGTCGTGTGGCTGAAAGGCAAACTGAGTGGCTTGGAGGGCAGCTGCAGCTGTGTGTTTGTGTGTGTGTGTGTGTGTGTGTGTGTGACTGCCTCGCTGGTGGCCTGCTGCGACCAGATTACATGTTCACTGTCCCACAGCGGGAGTGGAAGTGAGATGGGGGTAGGACTGAGTGGTAAATGGCCACAGTGGGGAGCCACGCGGCTGGTTGAACACTCCTCCAGTGAGTGAGTGCCGGACCATCAGCTGTGGAGTCCAGTGTTTCCCAATTTGCTCGATCGCTGGAACTCGCAAACAGTCTTTTTGACTCGCGCTAACAATGCTATTGGCACTTTCATGGTTGCTTGAAGCAAACATCATTTTTCAATGAACATAGCAAAAGAAGCGGCTTGTAGAAAAAAGAGTTAAAGCAACATTGTGTAGCATTTAGGGGGATCTATTGGCAGAAATGGAATATAATATGTATGTTTTCTTTAATGTAGAATCACCTGAAAATACAAATTGATGTGTTTTCGTTAGCTTAGAATGAGATATTTACTGTAGTAGTTCATAGTTCCTTCAAGCTTGGCACGTGGGGAAAGCTTCAGTTAGCTGCAATCTGCAACCTCAAAGCTAGATGCCGCTAGATCCTACACACTGCACCTTTAATTCTATTTTTGGCTGCTTATTAACATTTGCACCACATGAAAATTTGCTTTTTTGGTTAACTCTGGCCAGCAACAACAAAACTGACAAACCTCTAAGGAACGCATTATTAATTAATGCAAGAAATGGCATTACAAGGTTAAACTATTCCAGGGATGATAAGCCATTAAAAAAATAAAACATACACTTTGAAACTAGTGATGAAATTACTAAATATTATTGAATAATACTGTATCTTTAAATTCTGCACAATAATTATTCAGCTTTTTCATATAATTCTAAGGCTTTAATTTAATTTGACTTGATTTACTAACTATACAGTGTGGGACAAAACAGTTTTGTAGTTTCTTAGGTGTTTGTTTTACTATACTCACTGTATTACACTGCACTGCAAGACATTTCCATTATACATCCTAATAGTAGTGAACTTTAATATGACAGCATGAGTTCAATTATATATTATATTAGTTGTGTGATTCATTAAAAGTAACTTCAGCAAAGAAACCTCACGTTACCCAATAACTGGTAACACTCTATAATAATCATCATTTATAAATGCTAACCTGATAGTTATTTAAACTTCAGTAAAATTATTTTACTGTTAGCAAATAATGAAATGATAATTAAAACTGTTTACTAATTATTAGTACTGCAATAATTGATGTTATTTTATCATTAGTTTCTGTAATATGAATAATTCATTTATAAACTATATATTGCATCACAGCTAATAGGAGATGAAAACCATTAAATTTTTATTACATTAAAAAATATTTATTAAATGGTTATTGTTACACACATCATAATAGTTTATATACTATTTTTATATACTATATTAAGTATTTCTTGATGAAAACAAAATTATTTGGAAACTTTTACGAAAACATTTGTAAAATTTCTATAAACATTACACAGATAGATGGACCAGAAACCAATTATTAATCACTGACAAAGTATTAACTATCCGTCTAAATTATTAGAATAATGTTAATATGTAATTATGTTTATAGACATAAAGTATTAATTAACCATTTAACAAGATAATACAATCATCAGTTGCAACTTTATGATAGCCATCCAAATAATGATGATTTACAACCATTAATTAACCATTAAGAGACACTTCATATAGTATGTAAAATGTCAAATAATGTGTGCAACAATAAACTGTTAAAGTCTCAGAAATTTTAGCATTGCTAATGATGGCTTAGCTCTATAAATTATCACTTCATTGTTTGTCAACAGTACAATAACTATTAGTCTACTATACTGAAGTTTAATTAACTTCCCTTTACCATAAATTAATGAAATAACTTATTGCATCAGTAAAATGATACAATATCTACATGCTTATTATGTACTTATTATAATGCACTTCATCATAGTGTAACACACTTTTACAATAACATGCTTTACTCTTCTGTAGGAAATATTCAAGTGCTCTCTGCATTGTGCTGTAAGACACTGTTTGCTGCAGCACACTTAAAGTAAGACGTCTATTGAGCTAATATTTGTCTGCAGAACAATTGTGAAGCTGTTTCATGATTGTAAAGAATCAAACACATGTGCCCTTGTCTGGCTCGGTGCTCCAGGGGCCACAAAAAACCTCAAGCAAACATTAAAGCCTCTGGCAGAATGATTAAAAACCTCTCAGCAACAAAACGAGAACACTCACGGAGCCAGGATCAGTTAAAGATTCAACCTTAAAACTATTTAATAAACCGCTAATGCTCCGTCGCTACAACAAATCTGGGATGTATTCCTCACAATACTGTTGGTACGTAATAGAAAACATGGATCCAAAGATAAATATAAAAGCTAGGCATTTAAATATGATAATATGAATGAAGAAAACACTAAATAGCTCATTAGTGTGGATATTCATTGACCTTAAAAAAGTCCTGAATTTTGGACTCAGAAAACTAATGTTCTGTACTCTTCAACCAGGCTGAATACCACTGGATGCAATGCAACTACCTCCGTTCTACTGTGTTGGCAGGCTGTGTTGCTGGTGTACTAAATCTAATTAATATTAATTTTTCCCTGTCTGCTGTCTGGGCTGGTTACCCAGAGCAACAGCCTGTCTGTATTGTGCTGCGGTCTGGTAAATGATGCTGAATCGCTTTCTGGCACATCCAACACCTATAAACTCCCAACCCCCCTCCAAAAAAAAAACCCCTAAATGTGTTTGTATACTTAGGAAAGATGGAAACGTGGTTATCAGACAGGGATAATATGCCTTTATAGAGCTGTGTATAGTAATTCCAGGTCAAAATTGGTGTAATCATTTAGCTATAAGGAGTTTTCATGTGGTACTGTAATGGTATGTGCATGCATGCAGTTTAGTAGGTTCAACGTTTGACCTGCAGCAGAGGAAGAATGGGCTTAAATGTTTTTCCAGACCTTTTCTCATCATTCAGATTATTGCTCTAAATATAAAAAAATCCTCCATGTTGTAAACTATTTTCAGCACCAACGTGAAATAAAGTTCCTTTAACGAGTTCCTCCTAAAACCTATCAACAACTCAAGAGAAACTCAAGGCAAAGGGTGGACCCCAGTGGGAAGCCAAGGGAAGCTACTGCAGGTGAGCGGTGGAGTACTTACTGTAGGTTGCATAACATATTGTTGATGAGGCATCCATGACGTACTCTGGACCTGAGGAGAAACACATAAAGTGTGAAATGATGACAATTCCTCAATCCTAGTCGGATCCAAGTATTATCCCACATAAAGCAAAAAATGCTGTTCAAATATGCACAATATGTTCAAATACTTCCTGAGTTTGGGGGTTTTAAAGTAACTGCATTGGCTTGAATGCACCAAAATGGCTGAACTTTACACAGATTAATTGTGCCAAAGAATTACAAAAAAAAAAAAAAAAAAAAAAAAAAAACCAAGAATTTGAAAGTCTGGAGCAAATCTCTCCTCATTACTGCCAACAGTGTGACTTGTGCATGGAGCCTATAAATTAAGTTCCTTCTCTATAATAATAATAATAATAATATTAATGGCGTACCCAGTGCTGTTGCAAGAGGGGTGAAACATTGTGAAAATTCAAGGGACAGACTGCTCAAAGGAGCCATTTCAGTGGCTTATTTAAAAGTAAAAAGGACTTTGAGAACGGTGGACAGATCATTTCTTTGTGTCAGAGGTTTGCCAAGCTATTACCAGAGGGAAAACATATACAGACATACTCACAAACGTGAGATGGGAAAGTTAAAGAGATGGTGAAACAATGACATACAATGATCAAGAGACCGGGGAAATGGAGGAACAAACGAAGCTTTTAGATGTACTGGAGAGAGGAATTAGACAGCTTGTAACAGACAAACACACAGGCTGGCCACTGATCCTGGTAAAATGATTAGATTAAACAAAGACAAACATGGAATAATCTGCTATAAGAGCAACCAATCCTCTACGCCAACCCAAATGCGTGATTTGGATCCACACCTAAACAAGCTTGATATTCTACAACATGAAGCCAAGTCTGTTTGTTTATACATGGCAGTATTTGTTCTCCCCAGCTGAACGGGACAGCAGATAGACACAGAGAAAGCTTATCTTTAATCACTCATCTTCATGCAAGATACTGCATGACCATCATGCGATTTATTTAATAGACTCGCGTCAGACTTAAGGCCTCTTGACACTGCGTGACTTTGGGCCGTCCCAGACGAAATGCTGAGAAATGTGGTGAAATCATTAGTGGTAAATCAAAAACGGTGGTTTGGATTGTAACGAAGCCACTTACAGCCGAGAGCTTAGAGCTTTGGTGGCCGGAGACAACACAATGTTAGAAATTTAGGAAGAAAATCCCACAATATGATTACTTCTATGACCCATGTTTGTAAGCCAACCAATCAGAATATAACATGAAATTATATAGAATATACTAGAAAGCTAGTGTAATGCTATGATTTATCAGATGTTCATTGCACCATCTGACGTGCCTCAAAACTGAGAGCGATTGTGAACCTGAATGAGATTATACTCATCTTGCACACTGTCAGCAGTTTCAGATTAAAGAGGATCTGTTATGCCTTTGTCCTTTCTTTCCCTTTCCTTTAGAGTGCTATATAGTTTTTTGTTATAAAGCCCAAAGTCCACACCAAAGGGAGTGACTCTCTCACACAGAAACGCTGCTCCTGAATGGCCTGAAATGCCTTGCTTGAAGTCCTGCCTTTCTACCGTAACGTTGTGATGTCACCAAGTAACACATTTGCATGATAGCAGAGCTGGTGCAAAGTCTGAAGAGGTTGGTTTGGTTGACCGATCACAACAGAGTGCAGTTACATTAAAGCATGTAAACATGTTCTAGTAGAAACCCAAAATACAAGCATGGACCTGAAGTTAAGTAAAATAGGTCCTCTTCAAATTAATAGTTTGCACGGTTAGAACCCGGAATGACGAGCAGCACACAATGGCTTGGACGACTACTACTACTGATAACTGGGTATCTGGCATTGGTGAGAAGAGTTACAGAACTCTGGGAATTCAGAAATCCACATTAAACTTTCCATTATCTCCTCTACTGTGAAATGTTCGCTGTCAGAACTTCTCCCTCATGCCAGAACCTGACTGGATTGCGTGTTGTGGCGGTCAGCGTATTTGGTTTCAAAGTTCAATTTTGTTTGACTTTTACCCTGTGAGTGACATCCGGGTCTGAAATGTGAATCCAACACTGAAGTGCCTTAAACTTGCTCTCTGTCTAATAGCCAGCAGGGGGCGACTCCTCTGATTGCAAAAAGAAGTCTGATATACAAGTCAGTGAGGAAATGAGTCTACTTCTCACTTGATTTATTACCTCAGTAAACATTGTAAACATGAGTTTATGGTTTCAATCATTAGTTTCAAGTCTTCTTCAATGAAAATGAAAATACATTGTGATTGACAGGTTGCTTCCACGGCGTTGTCTTGTTTGGATGTTATCCATGTTTTTGTCTTACAACTTTAACCCTTTCGTAGTGTGTTTTCAGTTCATGACATTGAATTGTAACATTGTGGTCGCCTAACAATGTTTCACTCAGCATTCGGTTGTACTTAGCTCCACCCTCTCATGTCACCTCTGGTTGTAAAAAACCAAGATGGTGCTGGCCAAAACGCCAATTCTAAGCTTCACAATGGCAGTCCACAAACCAATGGGTGGGGTCACAATGACTATGTCCACTTCTTATCGAAAGTCTATAATTGCATGTTGTGAATATCAGTGTATTTGGGTTCAAAGTTCAATGTCATTTGACTTTTGCCACTGCTCAAATGTAGCAGAGACCCGGAAGTGTTTACTTGGATTTTCCCCAAAGGGCCTAAAACAGCTCTGATAGAGTGGCTTGGCTTATTCATATTCTTATTTATTGCAACAGTTAGCAAGGTACAGGTGTTCCATAGGTACAGTAGATTCAGCGTGAGTGAACGGTATAATGTGCATGACCTAAAAAGCTCCCTACCTCTGGCTGAACTTCACAGCTTGTGTTACCATTTAAAACAGCCTGTCAGCCAGTAAGCCAAAAGAAACGGCCAGTCGGTTGCGAAGCCAGTTGGCCATCAATCCATCCAACCAGTTAGTAAGTTAGTAAGCCAGCCAGCCAGCCAGCCACATATTTAGTCAGCCAGTGAGCCAGTCTGCAGAGCCAGTGATGTAAACCAGGCCACGGCTGGCTGGCGGCACTAGCTGCGATCTTGGTAGTGATCTGGCCTCGGCTGGCTCCTGTCATGTGGATCATCAAAGCTGCTTTTCCAGGAAACAAAGCCAATCATCATCCGAGCTCACCGGAGGCTTGACAGAACACCAGAACACTGCAGTCGGCATGAGTCATTTGCAGATTTGATAAATCAATGCCATGAAACTAGTTGCTCAAAAAATAATAATAATAATACTCAACATAAACATAAAAGAAGGAATGGCATACACAGTCATCTCTGTGCACCTTGAAATTTCATTACAAAGGCAGTAGTTTCCATCATAAAAGGAAGCTTTTGTCTGGCGTTATGTGGCTGCCTGGCTTGTCTTCTCCTTTTCTTCTTCCTCTGTCTCTTTGTACTTGAACAGAAGATGAAGGACTCACCTTCCTGCCGTACTGGCTGAAGGGCAATATTACAGGAAGCGGTGGCAGAGCTGCCCGATATTGAAACTGTGAGGATTAATATTCCTCAAAAGCCTGGCCATTGTTTTTGATAAATCAATTTGGGAAGCCTTCCGAGAGCGGATTAGAGACGCGCCCTGGCCCACTTTTCTCCCTCCTCCTCTTTCCCCTGCCCCTCCACCGCAGGTACTGGACCAGAGTTTTAATCAAGCGCGCCTCAAAGACGGGCACGGCAACCTTCAGCAACACCCCTCCTCTGTCCGCCCCCCCACCACTTGAGTCATCGCCATCACTACCACCCGTACTACCGTCCTCCTCGCCGTAGTTGTCTTTCTCTCCATCTGTCCCTTCTATTTTCCCCATGTATCCTTCACCTCCTCTTCTCTCTTTGCCCACTATCCTCGTCTTGTCTGCCTCTGCATACCAAACAGAGTCGATGTTAAACGAGAGCATCTCAGCGAGAGAGGGCACAGCGGCGGCACCTTCTTGATGTTTGGATTCGGCAAAGGGTGGCGCGTGAAATGCGTGGTGACGGGAAAATGGTTAACACTCTTGACATCTCACACAGCCAATTTTCACGTTCCTGTTCTGTTCCCTTTCATTACTCCACAGATCACAGCCATGAGGAAGGTGGAAATTCACTTTGGAAGAGGAAGTTAGTAAAAAAAAACGTTTTTTTTAAAAACTCCTTCATAGCGTTAACAGCTGAGGGAGCACAAAAGCGGTCAGGAAACTGGAAGGGAGGAAAGTGCTTGTTTTTCATAGACACTTTCATTGTTGATGGGTGATTTTATATTTTTCTACCCTGTCAGCCTTTTTTCATAATCCCTTTCTTTTTTTGCTGCTTGTTTTCTGATGCCTGTTGTGTTTGCCGCCCACGAAACAGATGTCACCGAGCACAGCTGGAGCGGTGAAGGAAACGATGAGAGGAGAAGAGAGAACCTCACGCTGGTTGGCAGCCCGCCCCCTCTCTTCCATCCTCCTTTACACAAAGCAAACCTTCACATTACACATACACGGACAGCAATCTACCCATAATGCAGCGCATTATGGCCCACCTGATATGTGGAAACGGGGGAAGCAGCGATGAAGGGCGTGATGGAGGTCTGTGCAATCATGCGGTTGGTGGCGATGCTGTAAGGCGAGGAGTAGAACCTGAGGAGGGAGGGAGAGAAAGAGGGGAAGGAGGGTGGAGGAAATTGAAGAGGAAAGGAGGTAAAGAGTAAAGGAGGAAGTGAGGACAAAGCAGAATTAGTTTCATATTAGGTATATACTGCAGAACATAATGTGAGCATAAAAGGTGGTATATTGACAGACAGATCTTTGTCTGTACATAGGTTTCTCTGTCACACACACACACACACACACACACACACACACACACACACACACACACACACACACAAACACACAAACACACACACACACACACAAACACGCACCGTCGATTTATCTCGGAGCTTGTTCAGAGCAAACACTCGGCCATATATTGTATTTCGAACGCCGCATAAAAGTTTCATGAAGTGTCTTATAGCGTTCTCAATTGAAAAGTCGTGTTTTATCACATCAAATTGAGCTTTGTCATCGTATAAAGTAGGAGGTTGTATGTATTTTTTCCCCAGTATTAAGGCGACACTGTACCGTGCTGCCTGGCTGGCTTTAAGCAGCACGCTTGTAGGCTGAAAACTCATTGCATTTTGAGAAGGTAAAGTTTGACACGAGCTAGAGAGAAGCGAAGTGGTCGGCTTTGCTACTTTATCTCGTCACTGACGGTTTATAGCGACCAAATGTCGCTGTGATCCCCTGGGAGGCTAAGTGGGATGTCCAATAGTCTCTGTCACCCGAGCCGAAGCTCACATTACTGGCCGAGTATATCAGACTAGTTATGTACTGGGGTTTGACGACTCCATATTCAAGATACAGCATCCGCTCTTCATGCTGTGTATTACATTTTATTTTAACTAAGGCTGTTAAGTTAAAGTGCAAAAACATAACTTGATCTTTTGGAGGTTGTAGCAGGCTCAGTTTTAAAGGTAGAGTGAGGGAATCCACTGGTATCATGTCATAGCTTGTCATGAAGAAGTCTTAATAATGCTCCAAACTTATGCTAAATTTTGGCAAGAAAAAAATGGCATTCAAAGGGGTCCTTTGACCTTTGACCTCATGATATGTACCCACGAGTGATAGGTACCAATGAGTCTTCCCTTTACAGACATGCCCACTTGCAGAGCAATGCAGTACCTGTGAGGGTTTCTGAACAATATCTGTCATTGTTATGTGCTGTTAATTGTTTCCAATAGAAATATACACATACATTTGCATGTATATTTGCCCACTCCCATGTTGATAAGAGTATTAAAAACTTAACAAATCTCCCTTTAAGATACATTTGAACAGATAAAAAATAAATCGCATAAAAAAATATGCGATTAATTTGCAATTAATCTGGATTAACTATGGACAATTATGTGATTAATCGTGATTAAATATTTTAATCAAGTTTGAACACAGTGTTCTGTTCGGAGTCAAAACAATGTTAATAGTTCAAAAAACATGCTAAACATTGTTTTATCAGCTTGGTACTTCAGGGATTGATATGAACAGGATTTTGAACTGATGGCAACTTTTAGAAGTTTGCTACAGAAAAAGCATTTACCTCTCTTTGGAGTCTCAATGCTATAAAACATGGTTCAATACAATGGATTTTTGTCATAGCCTTTATCTGTGATTGATGTTTACGATCCTTTTTACACAGCTCTAACATCCCTAAATTACAAATAAATCTATAAGAATTTCTCTTATTGAACTTTTACAGCTATTTGTTCATTAGAGGTCAAGGGATAAAAAGCAACTCTGAAATACTGTACTTGTATTATTTATGAGATGCAGAAATAATTGACATTGTTATGTTTTTATGTTGGATTTCATCTTAATATGGGCAAAAGACTTTTCCTTTTGCTGCTCTCCTGTGAAAGTATATAGTTTAATGCATTCAAATATTAATGCAAACTAGAAAATGTTCATTCAGTCCCACAGCCATCAGAATCGTATTTTGAATTCACAAATCCAGTTTGCCCTGTGGGCCCACCACCTGCAGGGACAGGCAATGGGGTCAGGTGCATGGTTCGCTGGGCAGCAGGCAAAGGTGGGGTCCTAGGTGTGCTGGCCCCTGGCATTGCAGACTGGTTCTAGGGACGTGGAGCCTTGTGGGAGGTACAGCCGGTGTAGTACCGGGGCCGCTGCTATGGGCCGGAGTGAGAGCTGTGTCTGTATTCTTAGTAGGAAGTCAACCACCTTTCACTTAATGTTGGGACAACCCTGGTGGATCCATGCTGCTACCTCTGGGTCTGAAGCCAATGCAGAAGTATCTCAAACTTGCATGCTTTCTAATAGCCTGTAGGGGGCGACTCCTCTAGTTTAAAAAAAAGTCTATGCCAAAAATCACTTGATTTATTTATTTCTAAGTCTTCTATGGTCCCATTTTGAGTCAAATAGTCTATAAAGCAGGGTATGCTTTATGGTGTGGCCACCTTCTGATTGACAGGTCACAACCACGGTGTTGTCTGGACTGAGAGTTGGAGGGGAGAGAGTCCCCAAGCCTGACACTGCTTTGCTTCTCTTCTCTTTGCAGATGATGTGGTTCTATAAAATACCAAAATGGTGGATTGCTCTGTCCAGTTTGGGAGTGAGATGCTGTGTCAAACAAAGGAAATTTGCAGGTGGGTTGGTGTGGTGTCAGCAGTAACGCAGACATTGTACAGGACCATTGTGGTGAAGAGGGAGCTCAGCCAGAAGGAAAAGCATTTGATTTACTCCTCGAGCTACGCTCCAGTCCTAACCTATGGTCATAAGCTTTGGAAACCCAAGCAGCCAAAAGGAGTTTCCCCCATAGGGTGACTCGGGGGAGATAGGGCAAGGACCTCAGACATCCGGAGGGAGCTCAGAGTAGAGCCGCTGCACCTTTGCCTCATAAGGAGCCAGTTGAAGGTGGTGTGGGCATGTGATCAGGATGCCTCCTGGGTGCCTTCCTTTGGAGGAACTGGCAGGAGACCCCGGGGTAGACCCAGTACACTCTGGAGAGATTACTATATGTATATTTCATCTGGCTTGGGAACTTCAGTATCCTCCAGGTGGAGCTGCATATGTCGCTGGGCAGATGGACGTCTGAACTACCTCGCCACCTCGACCCAGCCCCAGATAAGTGGCAGAAAATGGATGGATAATCCATTTTGCATTTGAACTTTGATGTAGCAATAAGCAGTCAGAAAAATGTGAAGTGGCAGTTTTGTTTTACATCTGCAACTGCATTTTTATTTTCTACTTCAGATTAACATATGAATTAAATTTACTATATTCTTCTACATTCTTTACTAGCTGATTCTCTCTATTCCTCTATATTCTACATTGCATTAGCACTAAAAGAAAACTGACTACTTTTACATTCTTTGCTACTTAATTCACTCTATTTCCCTTTTTTTCCTGGAACATGATCATTAAGCTGAACTTCTGGTCGAATATATTAGGAGTGAATCATTCCTTCCCCAGCAGGTCTGTTGCTTAACACAAATATCTGTGGGATTATAATTTGGCGGATTTGCAGCAAAGGAGGCTTTTACATGGCAGGCTGTGTGCAATGAGCGATGCTATTCATCCAGTTTTTTTTTTTTTTTTTTTGGTTGAGATTGACTCAAAGTCACCGGGGGATAAGTGGTTTAGGAAGCGGGGAATGAGGAGCTTCCTGTGTACGACTGAGGCCAGAGGGAGATAGAGGGGAGCCTCGACACTCTCCTTCCTGTCTCAGTACCACAGGGAAAAATAAAACATGTTGCCGGGTCATTTATTTCCACAGCACCATTAAGTCATGACATAAAGACACAGGAACACACACGTACATAAAGACCCAAACACACAAGCTCTCTCAGCTAGCCTCTGTCATTTCTCACATGACCCGACCAATGAAAACCAATATTTGAAGTTCATATAGATCTTCCTAATCAAACAGTAACAAAGTGCAGCCACTACATTAATCTTTATGTATGGCAGTAGTATTGACTGGGCTCCTATGAGCCAAGGGGTGAGTGTATTAGACATGGTGCCAAAGATAGATTGACCGTAAAACTCTTACCCATTCTGCATTGCAGCGGGATCGTATGTTAACGCCATGCCAGTCTGAAAGAGACAAAAAAAAACAGTAAACATACAGGATTAATCACAAATTAAGAGAGATGGAGCAGGAAAAAAATACATTAAACTGCAACAAGGGGAAATGTGGCAATTGAAAAGACATAAAAGATAACAAAGTTGGTCACAAC